>CAUOFW020007835.1:977693-1008924 GCA_963454935.2 Ilex paraguariensis
AAATTTATTGATTTATTTATACAACAAAAATATTTACAAGAAGCAAAGAGGATAAGCCACATGTTGACTTTAATCCTTTAAGACAACAAAATTATTCTATATTTTGTAAATCAAGACAAAGTACAATCTCTCAAAATCCAAGTAAAACTAGCAAACATGGCAGCATCCTACATCTTCCCATATATAACCATCAAAATTGCAGATCAGCAGTACACTCAACACAACATAATCTGATTAGAAAAATGCACAGCACATGACCCTACCTCCTTCCAATAACTCATCAGCACATGCATCAAATCAGCAGTAGAAAATTCAGCACAGCTTGATATATGGACAACATAAGATGTCAATAAAGCAGCATAAGATGCCTAGAAATCAGCTAACAATTCTTTTCCTTTATAGTCATCTGCCCTCTTATGTGACTCTCTCTGAACATGCTGGATAAACACCAATCATCACAGAGCACAATGTGACACAAACAAAGAATATACATCCATGTCTGATCATTCACCACTATGCATTTATGTAGGTGCAAGTGTAAACATGTTACACTTTCAATGTTACTCTATAACACTTTTCATGTTACACTTTTGACATGGTAGCCGTGAATCAACAATGAAAACACACCCATATCCTTGGACATGCGGGATAAACGCCAGTCACAACAGACCACAATATCACACAAACAAAAAAGATGTACATCCATGTCTCACCATTCACCACTGTACATTTGTGTAGGTGCAAGTGTAAACATGTTACACTTTCAATATTACCATGTAACACTTTTCATGTTACATTTTTGACATGGTACCCGTGAATGAATCATGAATACATACCTGTGTCCCTGGATAGTTTGGATAAACGCCAATCAAAACAGACCACAATGTTACACAAACAAAGAAGATATACATCCATGTCTCACCATTCACTAATGTGCATTTTGTGTACGTGCAATTGTAAACATGTTATACTTTCAATGTTACGCTGTTACATTTTCCATGTTACACTTTTGACATGGTATCCGTGAATCAACAATGATTACACACATGTATCCGTAGACAGTTTGGATAAACACCAATCATAATAGACCACAATGTCACACAAACAAATAAAAGGTACATCCATGTCTCATCTTACAATAATCATTAAGGGTAAAATACATAAGCAATGAAAATTTTGTCATTTGTCTTCAAATTTTTTCTTCAATTCCCTATGAATTTTGAAATCTTCTTCATTCCAATAATTTGGATGGTTGAGAAACAATTATACCATTTTAGCTTGGAATTCGGTCAACTATCTTGCTGTTAACCTCACATCAATCTCTTCTCCTTTTGTAAGTTGTTTCATTAGGTAACATACATGCAAACCGCATGCAACCCTGCATTAACTCTAATAGTTAATATGTATAGATGTTTTTTAAAAACAATAATTTCATTTGGAGAACGATTATTGACGAGTTTGTCTTNAACATGCTGGATAAACACCAATCATCACAGAGCACAATGTGACACAAACAAAGAATATACATCCATGTCTGATCATTCACCACTATGCATTTATGTAGGTGCAAGTGTAAACATGTTACACTTTCAATGTTACTCTATAACACTTTTCATGTTACACTTTTGACATGGTAGCCGTGAATCAACAATGAAAACACACCCATATCCTTGGACATGCGGGATAAACGCCAGTCACAACAGACCACAATATCACACAAACAAAAAAGATGTACATCCATGTCTCACCATTCACCACTGTACATTTGTGTAGGTGCAAGTGTAAACATGTTACACTTTCAATATTACCCTGTAACACTTTTCATGTTACATTTTTGACATGGTACCCGTGAATGAATCATGAATACATACCTGTGTCCCTGGATAGTTTGGATAAACGCCAATCAAAACAGACCACAATGTCACACAAACAAAGAAGATATACATCCATGTCTCACCATCCACTAATGTGCATTTTGTGTATGTGCAATTGTAAACATGTTATACTTTCAATGTTACCCTGTTACATTTTCCATGTTACACTTTTAACATGGTATCCGTGAATCAACAATGATTACACACATGTATCCGTAGACAGTTTGGATAAACACCAATCATAATAGACCACAATGTCACACAAACAAATAAAAGGTACATCCATGTCTCATCTTACAATAATCATTAAGGGTAAAATACATAAGCAATGAAAATTTTGTCATTTGTCTTCAAATTTTTTCTTCAATTCCCTATGAATTTTGAAATCTTCTTCATTCCAATAATTTGGATGGTTGAGAAACAATTATACCATTTTAGCTTGGAATTCGGTCAACTATCTTGCTGTTAACCTCACATCAATCTCTTCTCCTTTTGTAAGTTGTTTCATTAGGTAACATACATGCAAACCGCATGCAACCCTGCATTAACTCTAATAGTTAATATGTATAGATGTTTTTTAAAAACAATAATTTCATTTGGAGAACGATTATTGACGAGTTTGTCTTTTGCTGTGGACATGTTTGACATGATATTGTTGGAAGCTCCTTATCCTGTGTGTTTATGTCGATCCCCTTTGAATGATTGAACTTCGTAATCTTCTTTTCAACATATTTTTTCTGCAATTACATAAATAACTTTAATATTATGGATAGACATCAAACCAATATGGGCTATAAATATGACTGTTGTAACATAATCAAACCAATATGATTGTATCCTATAGGTACATATCGTGGGTGTCTTTCGTCTTTGGCCTTAATGAGTTGTAATGCATTTAGACACCTTCTTCAGTATTCAATGCCAGCAGAGTCCAGTGGTCCGGAGGACAATTTCTTTCTGACCATTTGAATTCATAGGCAAAACAACATATTTTGAATCTCCGAATGCTAGTATGTGCCTGTCTATTTGTTGTTCACGTGTATATTCTAGATTTGGAAGAGTTACAAAAAACTACACATTCAAAATATGTAAATTATAAGCTGTTAAACAACTAACAAATAATTTAATTGAAAAACTTGTAATACATTGTACNCATACCTGTGTCCCTGGATAGTTTGGATAAACGCCAATCAAAACAGACCACAATGTTACACAAACAAAGAAGATATACATCCATGTCTCACCATTCACTAATGTGCATTTTGTGTACGTGCAATTGTAAACATGTTATACTTTCAATGTTACGCTGTTACATTTTCCATGTTACACTTTTGACATGGTATCCGTGAATCAACAATGATTACACACATGTATCCGTAGACAGTTTGGATAAACACCAATCATAATAGACCACAATGTCACACAAACAAATAAAAGGTACATCCATGTCTCATCTTACAATAATCATTAAGGGTAAAATACATAAGCAATGAAAATTTTGTCATTTGTCTTCAAATTTTTTCTTCAATTCCCTACGGATTTTGAGATCTTCTTCATTCCAATAATTTGGATGGTTGAGAAACAATTATACCATTTTAGCTTGGAATTCGGTCAGCTATCTTGCTGTTAACCTCACATCAATCTCTTCTCCTTTTGTAAGTTGTTTCATTAGGTAACATACATACAAACTGCATGCAACCCTGCATTAACTCTAATAGTTAATATGTATAGATGTTTTTTAAAAATAATAATTTCATTTGGAGAACGATTATTGACGAGTTTGTCTTTTGCTGTGGACATGTTTGACATGATATTGTTGGAAGCTCCTTATCCTGTGTGTTTATGTCGATCCCCTTTGAATGATTGAACTTCGTAATCTTCTTTTCAACATATTTTTTCTGCAATTACATAAATAACTTTAATATTATGGATAGACATCAAACCAATATGGGCTATAAATATGACTGTTGTAACATAATCAAACCAATATGATTGTATCCTATAGGTACATATCGTGGGTGTCTTTCGTCTTTGGCCTTAATGAGTTGTAATGCATTTAGACACCTTCTTCAGTATTCAATGCCAGCAGAGTCCAGTGGTCCGGAGGACAATTTCTTTCTGACCATTTGAATTCATAGGCAAAACAACATATTTTGAATCTCCGAATGCTAGTATGTGCCTGTCTATTTGTTGTTCACGTGTATATTCTAGATTTGGAAGAGTTACAAAAAACTACACATTCAAAATATGTAAATTATAAGCTGTTAAACAACTAACAAATAATTTAATTGAAAAACTTGTAATACATTGTACTATTTATAAATCTTACCCAACAAAGATTGTTAATGAAGTAGCAACGTCTTTGAAATATGGACAACTCATTGCAATCATCAATTCCTTTTAGCATATCAGCCCAATAATCAATGATCTGTTAAAAAACAAATATCATGTTCCACTATACAGACTATATTACATTGTCAAATAACACTTTATATTTAAAAAATTCAGTTACATGTTACACTTTCAACAAATACGTACGTTGTTGTATAGTTCGCATAAATGTGTCATTATTTTCAAAATATTCTCTACATATATTACGCTTCCAACTCTATACCCAAACCATATTTGAGCACTACAAAGTCATAAAAATTGGAAGTAAACTTGTCATAAATAGTNAAACCAATATGGGCTATAAATATGACTGTTGTAACATAATCAAACCAATATGATTGCATCGTATAGGTACATATCGCGGGTGTCTTTCGTCTTTGGCCTTAATGAGTTGTAATGCGTTTAGACACCTTCTTCAGTATTCAATGCCAGCAGAGTCCAGTGGTCCGGAGGACAATTTTCTTTCTGACCATTTGAATTCATAGGCAAAACAACATATTTTGAATCTCCGAATGCTAGTATGTGCCTGTTTATTTGTTGTTCACGTGTATATTCTAGATTTGGAAGAGTTACAAAAAACTACACATTCAAAATATGTAAATTATAAGGTGTTAAACAACTGACAAATAATTTAATTGAACAACTTGTAGTACATTGTATTATTTATAAATCTTACCCAACAAAGATTGTTAATGAAGTAGCAACGTCTTTGAAATATGGACAACTCATTGCAATCATCAATTCCTTTTAGCATATCAGCCCAATAATCAATGATATGTTAAAAAACAAATATCATGTTCCACTATACAGACTATATTACATTGTCAAATAACACTTTATATTTAAAAAATTCAGTTACATGGTACACTTTCAACAAATACGTACGCTGTTGTATAGTTCGCATAAATTTGTCATTATTTTCAAAACATTCTCTACATATATTACGCTTCCAACTCTATACCCAAACCATATTTGAGTACTACAAAGTCATAAAAATTGGAAGTAAACTTGTCATAAATAATGAACAATTTTTTAATAACAAAAAAATAGACAAACTTGACAGTGACACTTACCCGTAACCCTCTTCATCATATGTGGTCGTCAATTTGTTGAAATCAATGGCATCCAATGCTTCACACTCCCGCCACATTTTTTTTATCTCTTTGTCTGTCAGTCCTTGAATGGTAGTTAATTTTTCCTTGCTGTCATCATCATCAACAATCTCAACTGTTCTCCCACATTTGTCTTCACTCAAATTGATTTTAGGGCTGATCGTATCAAACGTCACAATCTATTTTTTCCCTTTTTTTTCCCACTGTATTCGAATTCTGCATCTCTATTTCGTTTCCTGTCTCTTTTCTTGATGTTCCGGACCATAGATGTTTGTCCTATTTTTTTCTTTCCCCCATGATCTTCACCTGCAATGTTTTCTTTTTGATATTTCTGGGTTATAAAATGAATAGATAATTCGTTGATTTGATCAATCAACTCAGCGTTCTCCTTTTCTAGATTTTGTATTGTTTCCTTGCAACCTTGTATTTCTGTTTCAAACGTTTGTTCCCTCTTTTCAAATTTTCAACAACTTCATTCAACTCATTTATAATTGTCTCATTTTCTTGAATTTTCAATGCAAATGTAAAATGTTGTTTGTCAAACCCATCACCAGCAGAAACAGAATGGGAATGTTGCAAATAACATTTATCTATGACAATGTTCCCTATAACAATTTTGAACACCTCATTTTTCTTCAATATTTCTTGAAGCCTTTGGGTGTTTTTGTCTGCTTTTTCTCCTATAGCATCAACATTGTGCGTCGATTCGTTCATTGCAGCATCAATAAGAGTTTCAAATGCCACATTTGAATCTCCATCACCTCCAATTACATCCAACAAATCATCATGATGACCAAGAGATGTATCATGTTCTGCCTGCTTATTCCCACCGCACTCAAATCTTCTTCATCCACATGTGCATGTATTTTTTCAACTTCACCACTTTCAANTGCATATGTTTTTTCAACTTCACCACTTTCGATTTTTTCCTCAAATTCAGATTGGCCCACTTCTTCATATTTGCTTCCCTTATATTTCATAAAAAATTTCTCTTCTATTGTTCTACTCAATCTATGTCTCAACACCTTTGTAACATTTTAAAAATATACAATTGTATGCATTAATTAACACAAGTATAACATGCAAGTGTATCATTACATTGTGACATTACAGTGTTTTTTAAGATGCAAGTGTATTATATGATAACATAAAAAAAATATAAAAATTATGTAATATGGACATATTAATTTAAATTTGTTATATTTAACCAACTTACATATTTTGACTTCAACTTTCCAAGTGTAGTTTGTATCATTGCTCTTTGAAGATCTGACAGTTTCGATTTCAGAATCCTTGGTATTGCATTTGGACTTTCAGACTTGACAATTGTTGTATGTTCACAAACCTAATACTACACATACATGCAAATTTAATATAAGCAAATAAATAACATTATGTTTATTGGACAACAAGAAAAAATATTGGAAATACAACTAGGCTGTTAACATCTTACCAGTAACAATATTACACATCCAGTAACTTCAAATGGGCTGCTACTCTTTCTTTGAAGTAAAGACATAAGAGATTCATGGATTGTACTTGACCAATCGTACTTCTTCATTACATCTCTTATCCTATAGATGTCCAAGTGTGTGTGAAAAATAGTGTCACCATTAATAATAAGCATAGGAGTCTTGCAACGTCGTCAACGTCATGTATTTTTGTACCTCTTGCTGCTTCAAGCAATCTGATCCTTATCAAGGTTTATGTAAACTTGCTATCTTTCTTGAATCTATTTTTAACAAATTTGTATTTTCCTTAGCATGAGATAAAGAATCCATGGGATCACATCCATCGTCAATGGCAAAAATTATTTTCACATCACTCCTTCTCAATTTAATATCCTTCCCACCAATGTGAAATTTAGATTTATTAACATCAAAGCACATAATTATATCTTGTATGATAGTATCGCTCTTTCTNTTTTTCTTAATTAGTAGAGGATTTCTTCAAAAAAATGAATTACAAATACCGATCACCATCATGGGCTTGAAGGTAAGTTGTTAATAATTATATTTATTCTTTTATTTGGTCATTTTTATTGAGAAATTCCTATGTTCGATTTTGTTTTATGTTTGTTCATTGTTGGGATAAAGGGAAAAAAAAACCTGTTTTGATTTTTAGTAGGATTCATTGTTTTGAATGGGTGTAACTATTTTTTTGTATAGACAGTAATGTACGTTTCTTTTTTTTCTTTTTTTGTTAAATTGTATGTCTGTATGTGTATAAAATTATATTAGTGTTTGGTTATATATATTTATTTTGTTTTTATATTAGTGTGGATTCTGTCATGTTTCTTTTGATTTTTTCTTTTGTGTAGCNCCAAAAAATATTGTATAACACAGCCACATAAGTTAATCAAATAACAGTGTATGACACAGTTAAATGTGAACCAAAAACAATGTAAAACACAGTCTAATCCGTGAAGCACAAAATAAAATATAACCAAATTCAGTGAAGCATTAAACAGAATATAACCAATAATAGTGTCATCCTTTTTTATGAAACATTGAAAGTGCAAAGTGTAAAGTGTTACTTATGTCCAACCTCAGTTGATGAANTGTTTTATGTTTTTCTCCTGGTATGTGAGTAATTAATTCAGTCATTTGTATTAATGTTTTTTTATGTTGTTTTCTGTAACTATTTTTCTTTTCCTTTTGAATTGATACAATGTCATTCGTTTTTTTAATGTTTTAATCAGGAATGAAGAGAATGACATTGCTTATAGTGTTGCTTGTATGCAAATATGATGTTGGCACCATGTGTNGAGGGAAATGTAAAGTGTTGCCTTGTGTAAGTGGAAAGTGTAATATTGTCAAGAAATGTCTCACCTTACACTTAACATTGTATTACAGTCAACATTGTCAAAGAATAACCATTTTACATTCTTACACACTGTATTATTACGCCACAACAACAATTTAAAACAACCAAATATACAGTTTCATGTGTAATGGTCTACTGTTCTTTATTTTGTTTGTAAACTAGTATGTTGCTACATTATATTGGTAAGTTTGGTACACTTTCATGTGTTACCATTTACATGTTACAGTTTATATATTATACTGTGTTGTTAACACAATTAATATTTAATCTTAAAAATGTTTAATCACAGAGTATAAGATCAAATAATCATGTCACTAAACAACCTGGGCAATTAACACTCACAACACACAAATTTTTAAAATAACAACTTTTTTTTTTTGAATTGTCCATTGTTAAACACTGTCTTAGTAAATTTGTTACATTTTTATATATTACACTTTGTATATTTACATTGTCATATTAACACATTCAACACTTAGGATTTACACACAGTGTAATCAGATTGAATTACACACAAGAAATAATAAACAATTGTGTCATTTAACACTTCACAGCACAATAAAGTTTTATAACAAAAAAAAAACAAGATTCAGTGTAACAAAATAAAAGTGTTTCAAATCAAGTGTAACAACAAAAGTATAACATTCATTTTATAATCCAACAGAACACAACGTCTGTGTGCATATGCATTCAGTCAACCCAGTTCACACAGATATGCCAGCAATTGAAAAAAAAAAAAGGGGGTTGCAACATTCAACAATTCATGGTATAAACAACACATAATTTAAAGACTTCTGACCAAAAAACAACAAATATGAATATTATTCGTCTCTCAATATTCAAACAAACAAAATAGGGTTCCAATACATGAAATTAAAGCAAAAAAAAAATGAAAAGTGTAATGTAACTCATTATGGTAACACACAATTACATAAACATGAAAACATGAAAATATATATATATATATATATATATATATATATATATATATATTGTACTAAATTTTTTGATTTAGTGACCCATTATCATAATACACAATAGATATATATACATAGACACAGACACACATAAATATACATACATAAATTACCTCTTCGACGATCAAAACAGTGAATGAACACAGAATACCCAACCACGATCGACCACAGTGCAAACAACGAGCAAAGATCAAAGTTTCAAATGACAATGCCAAAAAACCCCACTTTCAAGAAAACCCTCTTCAATCGATCGACCGTTTGTAACCTAAATCGGCTTAAGGAAGAAGATGAACAATGGAATCGATGAACAATGGAGATTCAACACCCTTTCTGTGAATCGGCTTGAGGAAGAAGATGAATCATTTTTTTTGAATGGATATGCAGACCAGCGGTTTGGTGGAAAGAGAAATAATGAGCAGCCGTTTTTTTCCTTGGAACAAAGAGATACATTACGGTTTTTGCGGAAGTTGAAAAGATTTTGAATTAATGGAGCCTAAATTTTAGTAGTTATGATAACTGTAGTGTTACATTTTTTAATGAAATAAAAATAATAAAAAGGGCATTTAAGTCTTTTTTTAAAATATTTTTTAATGTGTATTTTTTGTCAAATAAGTCTAATTAGGTGTACCGGCTTCCAAAGAATCCTTTTTTTTTTGAGGCCCTAGGTAGCTGCTTAGTTGGCTACATATTGGGTCGGCCCAGGGCATGGTAACTCACCTTGAAGGTGGTCTTGGAGGCTATAGAAAAATGATCGCAACTTTTATTATATAGGGTTTTTTGGGTTTAGGTACAATTTTTTAGACTTATTTGAGATGAGTTTTTTATTCTATTAAGTATAATTTTTATAAAATTTTTTGTGTTTAAGCATAAAATTCAAATGAATTAAATTTTTTTTTACCTAAACATCCTTTCTTATTTTATGCAGTCATCATTGATAGTTATTTGAAGAAACAAACACGTAAAAATTACATATTTGTTATCAGTCATTTTTAAATTTTGAATGAGCAGTTTTTGTGGTATATCTGCAATAAAAGTGTGTCTTCAACGGATGAAATTTTTTTTTCGATATATCTCTGCAGTAAAAATCTTCTTTAATGATTGATTCATTGCAATTTCTCCGGTTGAGGTATATTATTAGTTTATTTTCGTTTGCTTCCAAAGTCTATTTTTCTTAATTAGTAGAGGATTTCTTCAAAAAAATGAATTACAAATACCGATCACCATCATGGGCTTGAAGGTAAGTTGTTAATAATTATATTTATTCTTTTATTTGGTCATTTTTATTGAGAAATTCCTATGTTCGATTTTGTTTTATGTTTGTTCATTGTTGGGATAAAGGGAAAAAAAAACCTGTTTTGATTTTTAATAGGATTCATTGTTTTTAATGGGTGTAACTATTTTTTTGTATAGACAGTAATGTACGTTTCTTTTTTTTCTTTTTTTGTGAAATTGTATGTCTGTATGTGTATAAAATTATATTAGTGTTTGGTTATATATATTTATTTTGTTCTTATATTAGTGTGGATTCTGTCATGTTTCTTTTGATTTTTTCTTTTGTGTAACTGTGTTGAAAAAAATAGAGTTGCGTTTTAGTGTAATTGTTATTATATGCAAGTTTTTAGCCAATATCTATTTTGGTAAATCCTGTATATTGTAACTATTTTTTGTTTTATGTTTTTCTCCTGGTATGTGAGTAATTAATTCAGTCATTTGTATTAATGTTTTTTTATGTTGTTTTCTGTAACTATTTTTCTTTTCCTTTTGAATTGATACAATGTCATTCGTTTTTTTAATGTTTTAATCAAGAATGAAGAGAATGACATTGCTTATAGTGTTGCTTGTATGCAAATATGATGTTGGCACCATGTTTTGTCCATAGTTTGGTTAATGATACATTCAAAAAGCAACCAAAATGGAGTCTTTTTCAATGTTGTCTTGTGATACTCATTCAACTGAAGTTCTTCAATTGCCCTGATAATGGTAAGCATATTTGATCTGTACTGAGGCTTGTACCTTACACCAGTGATGTATACTTCACTTTGATTGTCTTTTATCTCAACAATTGTCTTTGTTGATTGTGACTCCTGACGTAAAATTTCTTTGTTACGCCTTATAGCAGGTCTTTTTTTTTTAAGATTGTTTCTTCGCCATGACCTATTTAATACATCAACTATGCTAGGGTATCATACAGTAATATATGGTGTATCAATATTAACCTAACAATTAGTCCACACATTGGCAACTATTTAATTCGTTAAAATGGGATTGATCTACACTTTTAGGAGCATTGTAACTCAATTACACAAAGTAACTATTTTAGGGATACAAGTATTGGTTATGGATCACTGTAAGCTATAACTAAGTTTCAAACCATAAATATATATATTTAACATACAATCCGACATAACAAATACTCAACACAGTTACAACCATTTTAGACATAAATACATAACCCAGCTACTTAATAGCTACTCAATATAGTTACCAATAACATATATAAGAATAAANATACAATCCGACATAACAAATACTCAACACAGTTACAACCATTTTAGACATAAATATTTAACCCAACTACTTAATAGCTACTCAATATAGTTACCAATAACATATATAAGAATAGANATAAATGAAAGTGTCATCGGTTTCTCTTCGAAAAAAAAAAGTATGGAAACCCGTTATTAGTAATTTAACTCAAATGGCTACAATTTTTTTAACAAAAAAGGTACGGCGAGACATGTATATGTTCTATTTAAGTGTCTTTCTCTTACTCCATGTACCATGTAATAGGGCAATAAAAGGCAATACTTACGTTTTGTTTGGTATGATAAAAAAGTGGGAGGATGAAAAGTTGGAAAGATGGAAAGTTAGAGGGGTAAATAAAACATCATGTTTGGTAAGAAATAATGAAAAAGTGAATGGATTAACTTTCCTTTCAACTCACCAAAATTAATCCCTCCAAAATCAAAAAGAAAATGANTAATAAATATATACATTTAACATACCATTCGACTTAACAGATACTCAACACAATTATAACCAATTAGTAACAAATACTCAATACAGTTAGCAATAACATATATAAAAATGAAAAAATTANTAATAAATATATACATTTAACATACCATTCGACTTAACAGATACTCAACACAATTACAACCAATTAGTAACAAATACTCAATACAGTTAGCAATAACATATATAAAAATGAAAAAATGANAGATATATCTTATTTGTCTATATATTTTATGTATATATTAATTTCATATAAAAATACAATAGTAAAATATGTATATATATATTTTAAAAAATTTTAAAAATAAATTTTTTTAAAAATAAATAAATAAATAAAAATAAAAAATAAAAAATTTAAATTAAAAAAAATATATTTTCCATCTTAATTATAGGTGAAAATTTTTGACTCAACACGATCATACGACTCGAACTCGATACGAAAATAAACAGGTCAATTNGAAAATCACAAAATAGTTATGCAACACAGTTAAGCCCATTAAATTTTGAATAATAATTGTTTATAATTTGAATCTCAAATAGTTACTTAAAACAGTTATGTAACTATTTTTAATCAAAAGTTTCCTATTTCAAAGTGTTTTTTCATCTGCATATGATTTAACTTTTATAATTACTTAGTCGTTAATTACAGAACTGCAATATCTTACTATCATTTCGCGAAAATAGGGTTTTACGATTTTTTTTTCAAAATCAAATTACACAGTTTTGTGGAAAAAAAACTAAATAATTAATGTATGACAAAAAACGAAACTTGAATATCACTTGCAATTTCTGGTGAAGAAGTGGCCAGCGACGATGAACAGGTACTGGACACCGTAAGCTACGATGAACCGTCGGATGGTGACTATCGTATTCCTCTTTTTTTTTTTTTTTTGGGAGGCAAATTCAGTGTTTATTCACATATAAATAGTTATGACATTTAATCGAATCGCATGACCATAGAATCTCTTTGCCGAAGAAGAAGGAATTTGATAATTAAAACCCCTATTTTATTTCTCACTGTTTGATTGTAGCCAAAATATTCGGAAGGAATACAAATGGTTTCTACCCATCAATTGTTTACCGAATGACAATAGTGTTATTTTTTAAAAATATGTATTTTACTCCAAATAAGTTTTTGTATTGTATTTTTGTTCAAATAAATCTAAAAAATTGTACCATCTTCTAAATCCCCTTATTATATATGAGCTATTTTATATATCAGATCATTGATTATGCTCACCGTCTCTCCCATTTTTCTATATATCATGGGTTCGTAGATCAGATATTAATGGTGCAACGTATTTGTTAGTTAGATATGCACAATCGTGTTCTAATCGTTTAAATTCTAATAAATGAAAGTGTCATCGGTTTCTCTTCGAAAAAAAAAAGTATGGAAACCCGTTATTAGTAATTTAACTCAAATGGCTACAATTTTTTTAACAAAAAAGGTACGGCGAGACATGTATATGTTCTATTTAAGTGTCTTTCTCTTACTCCATGTACCATGTAATAGGGCAATAAAAGGCAATACTTACGTTTTGTTTGGTATGATAAAAAAGTGGGAGGATGAAAAGTTGGAAAGATGGAAAGTTAGAGGGGTAAATAAAACATCATGTTTGGTAAGAAATAATGAAAAAGTGAATGGATTAACTTTCCTTTCAACTCACCAAAATTAATCCCTCCAAAATCAAAAAGAAAATGAATGGACAGTTAATTATTTGTGTTAAGATATATCTTATTTGTCTATATATTTTATGTATATATTAATTTCATATAAAAATACAATAGTAAAATATGTATATATATATTTTAAAAAATTTTAAAAATAAATTTTTTTAAAAATAAATAAATAAATAAAAAATAAAAATAAAAAATTTAAATTAAAAAAAATATATTTTCCATCTTAATTATAGGTGAAAATTTTTGACTCAACACGATCATACGACTCGAACTCGATACGAAAATAAACAGGTCAATTAGCAACTCGACACGACACAATTAGTTAAATGAGTTAAGTTAGGTTTGACTAATATTTGACACAAACTCGTAATGATTCAACACGACACGACTCGACTCGATTGTCATCCCTAATCTTAGCCAGGACAAAAAAAAAATAGTCATTTTTATTTTTTATCCATCCAACCAAATTTTTCTTCCTACTTTTCATCATTGAAGGATAGAAAGTGTATCCCTCCTACTTTTCATCCTTCCTACCAAACGGAGGATTAAGNCTAAATAATTAATGTATGACAAAAAACGAAACTTGAATATCACTTGCAATTTCTGGTGAAGAAGTGGCCAGCGACGATGAACAGGTACTGGACACCGTAAGCTACGATGAACCGTCGGATGGTGACTATCGTATTCCTCTTTTTNAGAAGTGGCCAGCGACGATGAACAGGTACTGGACACCGTAGGCTATGATGAACCGTCGGATGGTGGCTATCGTATTCCTCTTTTTTTTTTTTGGGAGGCAAATTCAGTGTTTATTCACATATAAATAGTTATGACATTTAATCGAATCGCATGACCATAGAATCTCTTTGCCGAAGAAGAAGGAATTTGATAATTAAAACCCCTATTTTATCTCTCACTGCTTGATTGTAGCCAAAATATTCGGAAGGAATACAAATGGTTTCTACCCATCAATTGTTTACCGAATGACAATAGTGTTATTTTTTAAAAATATGCATTTTACTCCAAATAAGTTTTTGTATTGTATTTTTGTTCAAATAAATCTAAAAAATTGTACCGTCTTCTAAATCCCCTTATTATNGTTTCTACCCATCAATTGTTTACCGAATGACAATAGTGTTATTTTTTAAAAATATGTATTTTACTCCAAATAAGTTTTTGTATTGTATTTTTGTTCAAATAAATCTAAAAAATTGTACCATCTTCTAAATCCCCTTATTCTATATGAGCTATTTTATATATCAGATCATTGATTATGCTCACCGTCTCTCCCATTTTTCTATATATCATGGGTTCGTAGATCAGATATTAATGGTGCAACGTATTTGTTAGTTAGATATGCACAATCGTGTTCTAATCGTTTAAATTCTAATAAATGAAAGTGTCATCGGTTTCTCTTCGAAAAAAAAAAGTATGGAAACCCGTTATTAGTAATTTAACTCAAATGGCTACAATTTTTTTAACAAAAAAGGTACGGCGAGACATGTATATGTTCTATTTAAGTGTCATTCTCTTACTCCATGTACCATGTAATAGGGCAATAAAAGGCAATACTTACGTTTTGTTTGGTATGATAAAAAAGTGGGAGGATGAAAAATTAGAAAGATGGAAAGTTAGAGGGGTAAATAAAACATCATGTTTGGTAAGAAATAATGAAAAAGTGAATGGATTAATTTTCCTTTCAACTCACCAAAATTAATCCCTCCAAAATCGAAAAGAAAATAAATGGACAGTTAATTATTTGTGTTAAGATATATCTTATTTGTCTATATATTTTATGTATATATTAATTTCATATAAAAATACAATAGTAAAATATGTATATATATATTTTAAAAAATTTTAAAAATAATTTTTTTTATTAAAAAAAAATAAATAAAAATAAAAAATTTAAATTAAAAAAAATATATTTTCCATCTTAATTATAGGTGAAAATTTTTGACTCAACACGATCATACGACTCGAACTCGATACGAAAATAAACAGGTCAATTAGCAACTCGACACGACACAATTAGTTAAATGAGTTAAGTTAGGTTTGACTAATATTTGACACAAACTCGTAATGATTCAACACGACACGACTCGACTCGATTGTCATCCCTAATCTTAGCCAGGACAAAAAAAAAATAGTCATTTTTATTTTTTATCCATCCAACCAAATTTTTCTTCCTACTTTTCATCATTGAAGGATAGAAAGTGTATCCCTCCTACTTTTCATCCTTCCTACCAAACGGAGGATTAAGACCTTTTGGTTTGTGTCCTTACCGGGTTGAGGGGATATCTTCCTTAGATTGAGTAAAATAAATCTAAAGGCCCATAAATACCATGTTTGTTAATAAATTTAAGATTATGCATCCCGGCAATAGTCATCATTACAAATAACCCAATGCATATGGGATTATTGAATCCCACCTAGGGAGTAATATCTAAACGGTTGGATTGTGAATAACATTAAAATTAGTGATGAGTCCTTACATTAAATCAAAACACTTCATTGAACAATGGATTCGTTCATTATTATCGAAACTGCATCTAATTTGACGTCACTTCACGGGACCTACATGTTTTTTCTATTTATATCCAACCACTTTAAAGCATAGAATAAGATATAAATATATCTCATTTCTATTCAAACTTATTCCAAAAATTTAATTGCTTTGACTTTGAATTGGTCTTACCAAACCAATTCAATTTTAAATAGTAAAACTTACCAAACAGTCTCTTAGTGCACATGATTCCACACTTGTAGTGAGGTGCGGAGGAGTTAATGCTCTATTTTGTACGACGAAAAAATGGGAGGATAGAAAGTTGAAAAGATGAAAAATTAGAGAGATAAATAAAATATCATGTTTGGTAAAGAAGGAAAGTAGGAAGAANATGTGACACAGTTTTTACCATCAAATAAGTGGGTCTCAGTAATATTCAATGATGAAGATTGTGCTACATCATTTAAGATAGAAATTTTGGTAAGAAACTTGATAAGTATAATATTACTGTTGATCAAATCAGCATTTTAAATCCATGTAAAATTGCTCAAAACAAATTTTNAAAATGGATGAATTAACTTTCCTTTCAACTCACCAAAATCAATCCCTCCAAAATCGAAAAGAAAGTGGATGAAAAATTAATTATTTCTGTTAAGATGTATCTTATTTGTCTATATATATTTTTATATATATATATATATATATTATGTATATATTAATTTTATATAAAAATACAATGATAAAATATGTATGTATATATATATTAAAAAAATTAAAAATTAAATAAAATTAAATTAAAATTTTAAATTTTAAATTAAAAAAAATATTTTTTCTCTCTTAACTAAGGGTGAAAATTTTCGACTTAATAGGATGACATGGCTCAAACTGGATACGAAAATAAACAGGTCAATTCGTAACTCGATACAACATAATTAGTTAAATGAATTAAGTTAGGTTTGATTAATATTCGACACAAATCCGTAATGACTCAACACGAATTTGACACAACACGACTCGATTGTTACCCCTAATCTTAGCCAACAAAAAAAAAGTCATTTTTATTTTTCATCCATCCAACCAAATACAAAAGAAGGAAAGTATATCTTTCCTATTTTTCATTCTTGAAAGATATAAAGTGTATCTTTCCTATTTTTTATTTTTTCTATTTTCTATCCTCCCTACCATACGGAGCATAAGTGATGGAGAGTCTAGTATTATCAATTTTTNTTCACGGGACCTACATGTTTTTTCTATTTATATCCAACCACTTTAAAGCATAGAATAAGATATAAATATATCTCATTTCTATCCAAACTTATCCCAAAAATTTAATTGCTTTGACTTTGAATTGGTCTTACCAAACCAATTCAATTTTAAATAGTAAAACTTACCAAACAGTCTCTTAGTGAACATGATTCCACACTTGTAGTGAGGTGTGGAGGAGTTAATGCTCTGTTTTGTACGACGAAAAAATGGGAGGATAAAAAGTTAGAAAGATGAAAAATTAGAGAGATAAATAAAATATCATGTTTGGTAAAGAAGGAAAGTAGGAAGAATGAAAAAATGGATGGATTAACTTTCCTTTCAACTCACCAAAATCAATCCCTCCAAAATCGAAAAGAAAGTGGATAAAAAATTAATTATTTCTGTTAAGATGTATCTTATTTGTCTATATATCTTTTTATATATATATATATATATATATATATATATATTATGTATATATTAATTTTATATAAAAATACAATGATAAAATATGTATGTATATATATATTAAAAAAATTAAAAAAAATTAAAAATTAAATTAAATAAAATTAAAATTTTAAATTTTAAATTTTAAATTTAAAAAAATATTTTTTCTCTCTTAACTAAGGGTGAAAATTTTCGACTTAATAGGATGACATGACTCAAACTGGATACGAAAATAAACAGGTCAATTCGTAACTCGATACAACATAATTAGTTAAATGAATTAAGTTAGGTTTTATTAATATTCGACACAAACCTGTAATGACTCAACACGAATTTGACACAACACGACTCGATTGTTATCCCTAATCTTAGCCAACAAAAAAAAAGTCATTTTTTTTTTCATCCATCCAACCAAATACAAAAGAAGGAAAGTATATCTTTCCTATTTTTCATTCTTGAAGGATATAAAGTGTATTCTTCCTATTTTTTATCTTTTCTATTTTCTATCCTCCCTACCATACGGAGCATATAAGTGATGGAGAGTCTGGTATTATCAATTTGTAATTGCTTAAAGTTTCAAGAATCCACAACATTTTTTCAATAGATTTCAAACTTGAGGAGAAGAACTTCTTTTATAAAAAGAAAGTTAAAAAAAAAATAGATTAAAGAAACAAAGCATGATCATGCACCCTAATCTCTAGTTAATACGTTTTACGTGAATCAATAGATCTTAAAAAATGGTATTTTGAACTAGTTATTAGCATTAAAAAGACATGAATTTATGAAAACCAATGCAACTAATTGTCAGCATTAAAAATATATAATCAATTTAAATATGAAAGGGCTTAAGGTGGTTGTATACACTGTCGCTGAATTGATCTGACTGGGTCAAATTGATAAGAGATGAAAAAAAAATTGAAAAATATTACTTGAATTTAAAATTCTGACTTAATTTGTTAATTTAATCAATCACAACCGTTGAATAAGTAGTGAATCAAAATACTACTTAGATTTAAAATACTAACATGATTTGCTAATTTGATCAGTCTCATTTATTGAATATGTAGTAGATTTCAATAAATACTGTGACTCACAGTTAAATCAATGATAGTGATTTATCAATCAACAATGTTATGTTGATCAAGATTCGTTACCAAAATTTTTATACTAAGTAATGTGACACAGTTTTTACCATCAAATAAGTGGGTCTCAGTAATATTCAATGATGAAGATTGTGCTACATCATTTAAGATAAAAATTTTGGTAAGAAACTTGATAAGTATAATATATATTACTGTTGATCAAATCAGCATTTTAAATCCATGTAAAATTGCTCAAAACAAATTGTTGGTAAAAGATTTGATTTGAGAAAAAAAATACACTTTCCTAATGGGGTTAGAATTACAATTAATATCTCATTGACATTTCCTATTTGCTATATACCTAAATTTTGTGGTCTTTATAATTGATTATAGGCTATTTTGATTAGTTACCATTAGATCATGGTTCAGGTAAAAAATATCCACCAGAGGTTACGGTGAAAGATTTTTATGATCGCGCTACCCGAAAACAAAAATAAGAAAGAAAAAGTAAGAAAATGATGGATGTCGGTGGAGGTATAGGCTGGGCCTAGCTAAACGACTAGGCCCGTTAGTTTTTCAATTTACGTTTCTAAACTAAGGCCCAGGAAATGATAGTAGGGCTTCTGCCATGAAATTACCACTAAATACCTAATTTTGACTCGGTTGAAGATTAAAACAACAATTAAAATACAAAAAAAAATTGTTTATAATTTTACATAGTATTAATGGTAGGATGTCTCTATTACACCACAAAAATTCAATGGGTTTAATTTACCTAAATTCAAGTCCAAAAATCCCAATGTATTTCCGGATTTTAACATGGCATGGCCCAATGATTTCCATTTTTTTTTAAAAAATATCAATTTTTCGAGTTCAATCCAAGATATACCTATAACCCGTCCCATCTCTCTCCAAATCTAACGTGTGGGCGTGACGCAGAGCGAACCCGGAAAAAGGAGTAGATTTCAGTATACATTTACCCTTGATCTATATAATTAAATACAAGTTAATTCCAATACATGTAGATTTTACTCCATTTTGGTGGGATTAGGCCCCAACCCTTTTGCCCCCAAAAGGGACGAACAAGTTAAAGTTAGAGCAAGACCCTAACATATTTACCTGCACCACATTTCTTTTTCTCTCCACAGTGCTTGAAGAAAACGAACCGACAGTCTTCATCCAAAACCCTAATCGTCATCCATGTCGGTAGTTTATTAGGGTGTGAACTGCTTGCTTCTTTTTGACCGGTCTTCCACCTGTATTGGTTTCACTTTGTTTGTTTTTGTGTTTACAATATGTCTACAACGACTCAATCTTCTGGGTGTTGCTTTTATGGATTTATCATTTGAAAGTGATGATTGAGGGATCCAATGAAAGAGAGTACGTCATGTGCTGTCGTTGCTGCTATTTTATCAGAGAGAGAGAGAGAGAGAGAGAAGGGGGCTTTGCATGACTGGAATTTNAGTACGTCATGTGCTGTCGTTGCTGCTATTTTATCAGAGAGAGAGAGAGAGAGAGAAGGGGGCTTTGCATGACTGGAATTTCTGTCTGTGGAAGTTTAAGGGTTGATCCAAGATTTCTTACTTTCATGCAAAAATTCACCAAGAAGAGATAGAAAAGAGAAAGAACAAGGTGGTACTGACCCTATGAAAGAGAGACCATTTGTTACCTTCCCTTTTCCTAAAGTCTGTAAAAGCTCAGGGTGTGGAAACTTTGTCTCCATTCTCACTACTATCTCCATAAGATGCCACTAACTTTTTTTTTATGTGTGGCTGCTTGTCCTATACTCGTGACTTGTCCTACACAATTTTTTTTTTCTGAGGTAGAGGGAGAGGGGTAAGGGGAGGGGGAGAGGGAGAGAGAAGAGCAAGTTGAACCCTTAATCTTAACGAGGCAAATACTTTATATGGTAAAAGAGTATCATTAGATCAAAAACTCCTTAATTGTCATTCACAATTAGTTGTAACACTATTGCTATATATAAGGTATCTCCGATCATAGTCATGACACTCAATCATTTTGAGTAACAAATTTGAATTGATACGAGACTATATTATAGCATTTTTAATAGATTTTTCATTTCTATTAAATTCTTTCTTTATCTAAAATGGAGAAATAAAATTCACTATATTTTGATACAGATGTTGAGCAACTATCTACTTTAAAAGTTTAAATTGTTAGAAAGAGAGTGTAACTGTTGGAATTTTTATTTCATAACGTTCGAGAGATGATATAACTTTTAATATTTATACTTCAATACGTCCCCTCACATGCAGAGTAGATTTTGGATCTAGCACATAAAAATATTTTAATAATTATGGTGGCGGTGAAATTTAAACACAAGACCTCTTATTTTTATATCATGTTAAACAATTATTTATTTCAAAAAATTCAAACTTTTAGAGATAGTGTAACTTTAATATTTATATTTCAACAACACACACAATGCACAGAGTGAGAGATAATTAATTACCTTCCCATTTGAGTTGGGGTGGAACACATTGAACAAGCAAGAGTAATGTATCGGGATCAAGATCTCCATTAATATATTTCTTCTTCAATTTTTTTCTTGGCGAATCATCTACCAGTAATCAATGAGAAATTCACATGTATACTATGAATTGCACTTAAATATATGATAGGTGATTTTCTAAGAAGAAAATTTAAGAAAAAGTATATTAGAGGAGATTTCACTCGAATGTATTGAGATCTAAAAATTTAACTTATTAATAAACCTAGTAAGTTATTACTATAATTATAATTATAAAAACTTCTTTATTAAGATCATATCGTTTGACACATAATTATATCAAGTTATAAATAGAACTGATAATCGAACGAACTTGAACGAGCTCGAGCCGAGCTTATCGAGCTCTTTTAAAATTCAGCTCTGAAAAAACACAAAAACAAGTCAAATCTGAGTTGAGTCACAATATTTACATATAAATAAGTCGAGTCAAACCTGTTGAGCTTGTTTTTTAAACGAGTCTAAAAAATTATTTAAATTTAACTCATTTTCTAAACGAGCAGATCTTAAATGAGTCTAAAATGAGTTGAGCTCAAATAGTTCGGTTCAATTATCAAACCTAATTATAAGATTAATTTTTTAAATTTCAACAATATTATTCAATAAAAAAAAAATTTGTTGCATCATGGAACTTAAAATATACAAGATGACAAGTCGGGAGATTGCAAAGTAAGATTAACGTATGATCCATAACGTAAGTGTTGTTCAAAGGAGAGGCAACTTTTCCTACTTTAGAAGGGAAAAAGCATAATCGTCCCTAAGAAATAACAGAAGGGCACAACTTTTCATGCTTTCTGATATGCAAAAGAATAACTTTCCTACCATTGATTTTCGTAACCCAACATTCTCATCTTTGGAAAGCATTAAAAAGCTGGAGGGCAAAAATGCTCTAAATTAATAAATTAATAAAAAAAAAAAAAGTGAAATAATCCACTCAGATTGGTTTGGTGATGGAATAGAGGCATGTGGTACGATAATCTTGATTTGAGTCTCTCTCCCATATAAAATACGGGTATAATCGATATGAGTAGTTTGTAGGTGATTGATTGGATAAATTCATAATTTGTGTTGTACCTATGAATTTAAAAGATATGGGATTTAAATAATTTTTTAACTAAAGAAAAAAAAAAAGAAGAAAAAAGTGAAACAATTATGAAATACAAAAGAGATGAGCATCTCTTCTTTAAACCTTGAAGATGTTTTTTACTTTAGAATCGCAGAAAGATGATTATCTCTTCACAACTTTAACTTAAACTCGTCAGCAAAAGTCAGGAATTTGTCACTAGTGGTTTTTAAAAGCTTATGAGTTGGGGGAATTAGTGCAGGTTTTGAAAGGACGAAAGGGGGGCTTCATGAATTCCTCCCTCTCTCTCTCTCTCTCTCTCTCTCTCTCTCTACGTTCCTTTGAATCTAACCAGCTTATTACTTAGGATAATGATGTCCTGCACTTTTGAGTTCTCTTTTGTCGTCTTTTAAGATAGCTGGAAGAAAGAAAGAAGCCTTCACGTTAGACCAATTCTGATTCCTTGTCCATTTTTCTTTTTCTCTTTTTCTTCATACGTTCTCCCCTCACTTTTGTTTTTGCACATTCTTTTTCAATATGAAAAATGTTCTACTGTGAATGCAGCAAATGGAACTGCATTACTCTGGTTACTACAATTTTGGACAAACTATTTGTTATTTCTAGGAATTTAAATATGTATTTTATGTGTAGAAGCAATGCTAGTATGTGTGTAATATAAATCACAATATGCAGTGCTATTGAGTCTTAATTTGGGTATCTCATTTAGAAACTTAATGCATTATCGATTAGCATTAGCCTAACAACCAAAGTAACAAGCTTGATGACTTTTTCCAAACTATGCAGTGAGTAATATGGAGCCGATAGCTCAACAACCTTAGCTAGGGTATTTCTTATACAAAAAATGATGGGTAAAACACACGTTAATGGTCCCTTAAGTATGTATTTAATTTTTGTGTTACTGTTGTCCTCAATTTTATTTTTTATATTTTTCTCTCTCAAGTTTTCATTTTTTGTGACTTTGATCCAATCGGAATTAACCAACGGTTTAATTTGGTACTTTTGGTAGATTTTGTCTTTGACTTTTCAAATTCAAGAATATTGAACAAACGAAAACTTCTATAGGATTAATCTGCAAAGATAACTCAGTGGTGTAGGGTTGTTGAATTTGGGATAAACTATAAATTCATACATTTAAAGTTTGATCCTTGCCAAGAACCCTCAGGTTTGACTGATACTTGTAATTAGCAAGTAATCGTGAATTTTTGGAGTTTACAAAGTAAGAGTGGGTTCAATGTAACCATACAATTTTTTTTAACCATTTTTTTTTTTTAAAAAAGGCTAGTATTAGGTTGGATCATTTGGACCCAACTTAGTTATGTCTTATAATTATAAATAGAAGAGTAATGTTATTGAGATTTAAAAAATTGACCTAATTTGATAACTTAGCAATGTGTCAAGTGATAGGCTCCCAAATGTCCAAGACTTTCCATTTCAATCAGGACCATATTACTGTCACATCATTAGATCAATTTTTAAAATTCAATAACATTACCGGGAGATGCATGCGTCTTGGAATCTAATTTTCCCTCAAAAGCATGATGATTGGAGAAAATCCATGATGAGTGTTTAAATCTTTGTAAAATAGAGAAAGTGGACGATCCTTTTAACACAAAGTTTGTTACTTTTTCGCTCTTTATATATATGGGTAATATTTAACCTTTTCTTTTGAGTTTACTTTGATCTATGCACCTTTTGGTAGCTTTGGATGTGCCTTTTTACGTTGATGATGTTATAGTAAAAGATAGAGTCGAAAAAACTTTGTTGTTGGTCATGCAACAATTTTTGTGGTGTAGAAGGTAGCATATATTATGTTTAAATTGCATTATTCTATGTTTATCTCGAATATTAATCAATCTCAATCCAGCCGATTTAATCGATCATGTTAGATTCCTTTTTCGGCATGTCGCACGCTTGAAAGAAGCATCATGCATAGAAAAAGTTGCACAAATGCTAAATCCATAGAAGAAAATGAGTTATTGATTGTTCATCATTAAGAATAATTCATCACGATTTATGCGTCCATTATAAAACCTTTGGAGAAACTTCGAACACCTTTGGATGATGAGGATTTGTCTGCTTCAATAAATCATATCGTATTTTTTTTTTAAATGTCTAAAATTTATAAATTGAATTTGTTTGTGTGAACTTACTCTTTAACAATTTAGAGAGAAATGAAGGATGCTCCAATTATGAAAACTCAATTCCCAAGCTTAGTATGTATAACGAATATATTATCTGATTTTTTTTCATTTAGCTTAAAAAAATGTCATTGAAAAAGAAATTCAGAAAGGGTCTTTGATTGTTTAAACCTCTCCAACCATGCTAGATATTCTAGAAACTGGTATCTTAAATTTGCAAATGATAGGAGCTTAGTCACATAATCCTTCGAAACTACCGACACTCCCAACGCTTCGCGTGCAAATTCCGCTTTAAGAGTGAATTCTCTATGAATTCACATACTCATTATTATTTAAATTTTTATTTGAAAATTATTAATACATACATAAAGATACATATCAAACTAAAATAATATTTATAACCTATAATTGTTATTTCAAGACTTTATAATCAAGATATATTTAAAAATTAAATAATTTCTCACATAGTTGTGCATGAAATTTAATTTTTTGTATTTATTTTTGTTAATTTATATGAGTGAATATTTGTCTTAATGCGTATAATATGATGCTCTCAAGCTACTCTAACTCTTAAGTATTTTTGAATTTTTACTACTTTTATGCTCCCGCCTTCACTCTATGTGATATAGGATAGGAGTTCCCAATTTTATGCTTCTACATGAAAGTGGAGTTTGCCAAGAATTGTCTTATGAAACTGTTTGCTATTATAAAAAAATATTCATAATTATGCATCTACTTTTACTCTAGTTAATTAGTTAAGCACCACACATAAACTTAAAGGAAGACTACATAAATCAGAACTGGTTTCTTATAAAAAAAGCTAAAAACAGTTCACCCAATAGGGATTTCTTATGCCAAACCACAAAGAAAAAGAAAGAAAGAAAAGAACGGAGAAAAGAAAAAAAAGAGAGAAGAGCCGAATACTAAAAACAAATTAAAGAACAAAAGAAGGAAGAGATAGAAGACCACAACCTACTTGAGGAAGATCAGGAATAATATATACATGTATTTTTCTACACTGGTTTCAGCATCTTGATCTATATAGTGCTTGTTTAAGAGCTAGAACCAGAAGACTATATAAAGAAACAGACATCAGACAAAAGAAAAAAGAGGACTCAAATCCAAGAAAAAAAAAAAACAAATGGCTCGAAGGTTCTCTTTGATTACTACTCTTGGATTTTTAAGGTAATACATCTATCCACATATTCAAGAAGCCCCATATTGTCGATTGACCGATCCTCAGCACTATGATCATCAAATGAAATATTCAAATCCAAAGACAAACAAGGGTTAGTATCTCTCAGACCAGCACATCTCTCCTCTTGTGACACTTCTGATTTCTGCTTAACAGGAGGANCCGATCCTCAGCACTATGATCATCAAATGAAATATTCAAATCCAAAGACAAACAAGTGTTAGTATCTCTCAGACCAGCACATCTCTCCTCTTGTGACACTTCTGATTTCTGCTTAACAGGAGAAGAACAGGCTCTTGACTTAGAGCTGAAGCTTTCGCAGCTCAAAATGACAATGGCATCTGAAAGACTCACTTCTTCACCATTAGAATTTCTTATTCTTCCTCTTTCAATTGCCCTTTTAATACCCATTTGCGAGCAATAGTCTGCTTGCTCTACGTCTTCAACCAAGAACACCCGATGAGGATTAGAGGACACCGCTTCTGCAAATCTCTCAATATAACTGCAACTTTGTTCACCTCTGGACCTTTTACTTTGGAAATCTTCAGTTGAATCAGCCCTTGTAGATGAGAAGCTGCTGAGAGAAATTGACACAAAGTTTGAATGCGAACCGAACACAACTTTAGCCAATTCCCTGGAAATTCTAGCTTTGGCTTGCACATCAACACCTTGGAAGAACAACCAAGTCTCTTCTTTGGCTTCACTATTTCTAAGCTTGTCTTTCCTTCTTAACATTCCAGACCTGCATTGTAGTATACTGCCGACAATTTCAGGAATGATATCTTTCTGCCATGGCACCTTTTTCTCCAATGCATTGCACAGGGTATTCAGATTCTCGGCATTGAACTCCTTGAATCTTTGAACGTACTCAGCCTCAGCCCCGACCACCACCACGACGTCGTCTGAAGAAGCTGAATTGATTGTGGAATTAGGATTAGAGCAAAGTGCTTGCTTGAGATAATCAGGGCAGTCAGGATCAGGAAAGTACATTCTCAAACTTGGTTCCCGTGTTCTATCAATAGAAGTAGTCCAAAATTGAGAGTCTTTCCATGGGTGTTTGGGTTCAGACATTGGCCAAGCTTGTTTGGTCTGGTCCAAGTTAGGCCATTGTGTGTCATATGAAAAGCAAGAGGTAGATGAAGAAGGTGGTAGGGAAGAGAAGTTTATGATTTTCTCAGAGGATTGGGGTTGTTTGTGGACTGAACTGCAGATTGAATTCCATTTTTTGCACAGTTCTATAATCGATACAGAATCCTAAAAGAAAATAGATATAGAATAAAAGTAAGTTTTTAACTCACATCATATAGTAGCTGATATGAAAAATCTTAATGTATAAAGTTAGATATAATGACCTGATCATCATCATTAGTAGTAGGCCTCTTGTTCTCAACATGGAGCCATGAAGGCAGGCTTGACATTGTGGACTCACTGTTGCAAGTGCTGCTTTGTAAGCTTCGAGCCTCGGATTCGAAACTGGCTGAGCAACGAGCACAGCAACTGAGCTTCTGCTTCTCCTGTCCACCTTCATATAGTAGCCAACTAGGCCCATTTCCAGTTTTCTTGGTTCTTCTATCTTCGCTTTGTGTGTCACTGATGAGAATATGTGAGGGACTAAGTAATCAAAACCAATTACCGTTATTTTTGCAATGAGGCAAAGCAAGAAAAGTTGAAAACACTGTAATCTAAATTTCATAAAAGAAAAACAAACAAAGAACTGAAAGAGAGAGGAAAACGGAAAGGAAGGAAGATAGCAAAGTGAGACAGCATATATAAAAATAAGTGAAGCAACTTACGAAAAAATAAAGGTAAAAGAAGAAAGGCAAAACTGATTGAAAGACAAAAGAGGAAATTCAAAGACATCTATGATCTATCAACCATTTCAGAATGAATTCTATCTTAATGTTTTTATTGAATGAAAAAATAACCCCAAAAACCTTAAGTTAGCCTTTTTGAAATCAAAGTATTTAAGAAAAAATAGCGCAGAAAATCCGAGAATTCCATGTAATTAACTACCGAGTTTAACAACTGTTTTACCTGTCAATCATGAGGCTCAATCCCAAACTGTCTGCAGGAATCGTCACTGGGTGTAGACCCCAAAAAGTTTCAAGTGAATAGTGACCAGTTCTACACCTCATGTAGGTTTGATAGGTTGCAATTCCCATGAGCCAGAACCTTCCTTTCTCTCCAAATCCACTAACCATTGTTCCAAGCTCCATGATCATGTGCTCCACCGGACAGTAGTGTCTTCTCTCTTGCCCTCCACCACTAGCCCTATACTCCGAAATCCATTTGAGATCTCCCAAGTACAGAACAACCCCTTTGTCCACAAAGTTATTCACAAAACTTCTTAACTCTCCAAGCTCTTGTTCAACATCTTCTCTAGAGAGATGATCAAAAGAAGAAAGAGAAAGGCTTTTAAACATCACTTCCCTGAAAGGCTCAGGAACATCTCTTTTCTCAACCCTATCCATCACCCCTCCTACTACAACTTCTACATCTGCAAGACATTCACCAACAATGACAAGACTTTTCCTCCTCCTGTTCATCAAATTTTCTATTACACTCATCACATCATCATTACTAGCTTGATTAAATGCCTTTGGTTTGCTTAGTTTTACTCCAATTTGACCTGTGGGAGGAGAAGGGGACAGGGTTAGAAGGTTACTTTCCTTGGAGTTAATACTTGGAGGAGGTGTTTGAGAGCATAGTTCCAAAGAGACAGCAGCTTGTTCTACATTACTTTTCACTTGGGTACTTGAAAAACCAGCTTCTCTCATGACTCTACTTACACTAGGATCATCCAAGATAGAGATTATGAGCTGTTCTAGCTCTATCTTCACAGCTAAAATGGGTTGCTGCAGATTCTCTATAGAGCCACGGCGCTGGTGAGCTTGAGCCCGTTTGAAGGCGGCCACAAGCGCATTGGAAATTGATGGGTGTTGGGAATGAGGACCCAAAATAGGGGTCGATGAATAGGAGTTTGGAAGTCTATTGAGTGCAACATTGAAGCAAAGCTCTAGGGCTTTGCACTGGAGGGGGTGAGAGTGGGATTGAAGACAGGCCGTTCGAAGAAGGCCTGTTGAAAAGCCAAGCATGGTGTTGGCTACATGCAGAGGAGTCACTTGGGCATGGCCACGCCTTCTAGCGAGAACTATGGCTTGTTTAATGACCCCTGCAGCCTCTGCAGTGAGAGCCTGTTGCCCTGCGCAACCTCCTGATCTCATATTGTCTTCTTGATTGTTTGACAGTATTAGTACTAAAGAGAAACCTGAGGTGGTAAGATGATCATGGAAGATCTTGTAGAGATTTTTGTTTCATGCTGTTCTCTTAATAGAAAGAAATAAGAGATCGGATAGGTTTGTTGTTTAGGAATGGCAAAACAATGATAGGGGGGCAAGTCTAGGGAACATAGGGTGAGTTTGAGAGGGAGAGTGGAGGGTGTGCTTGCAACCAGTTTTGGTTGCTTTGTGACCTATACTAGCATATGTAGAAAATTTTGAGCTGAGTTACACACACCACAGGAAGGCTATCAGTCGGTGAGCACACTCAATGAAAAATTATCATAAAAATAATTTATGCGACATTCAAGTGGGATTTTTCGAGAAAAAAAATTTCCAAAAAAAATAATAAGTAATAATCATTCATTGAAAATATACAATAGTTTATTGGTGATGTACAGAGTACATACACCACTTAACATAGTCATGTAGTAGTGTATATAGTTTATTGAAAATTTTCTCAAACGTATGAACGTTGTGGGTAGAACTACCGGATCCAAAAATTATTTTTCGACACTTTTATCCCATAAAAACGTAATATTTATACAGTCTTATTATTTTATATTCTTACAATTAATGGCTGCATATAACAAAAATTTATTACTATAAATAGTTTTTAGATATAATATCAAAGATTAGTTTTTCGATACGTAATGCAATTCCGGGGTTGAGCTATGCTTTTCTTGTAGGTGAAGGAAAAATTGGGGTCCAAGGAGATTTTGAAGTGGAAAGTGGAGTACTTGTGCTGACAAGAAGGAAGAATGCAACAGTATCAAAGGCAACTCAGCTTTGTGCTCTCTCTCTCTATCTCAAACTCTCTGATAAAGAGATGGTAGCTTTGTAGTGGGTCTCTTTCTTTCATGCAACTATTAAACATCTCCTATCTCTAAATATGGAACAAATCTTGTTTTATTTTATTTTATTTTATCTCTCCTAGCCTTGCGGTACTAGTGGCCATCATCTACCAAAAAACTTTAAGTATATCAAGCACAATTGGGCAAAAAGGTAGACCGAACAAAATAGAATTGCATGTACATCCCTACATTATACCAGCATCCCCACCCCCCACCCCAAAAAAAAAAGTTTAGTTTTTTAGTTTGATTAATGTGCAAAGGAAATTTTGAAATTGAGTAACGTTATAACAGCCCGAATTTAAAACCAAACAAAGACCAAATTCTTTACTCTTATTAGATTAATTGTGAGTTTCTTTTAGTTCAACGGTCAGCTTACTTGCATTTCAATTAATCTCCTTTTCGGTCCAATCAAAAACAGACTATCTTCTCCAGGATTGAGGGATTTATGAGGAATAAATTTCTCGTGGTCTAATCTTAAGGAGTTGCGAATATTTAAAATCAGAACATCTAAATATATAATTCGTTTTTATTACCACTTAAGCTATCTCTTAAGGTTATTAATTATTAGTTTCAAGTTAGATGGAGCACAGTTTTAATCTAATAATTATAGTTGATTAAGTGACTAGCTTAGGTACTTAAATTAAATATAAATAGTATTTTTATTTGAAATTTAAGCGAGGGAAATCTGCTACGGCACACAGTCTTTTTTTTTTTTTTTTGAGAGAGAGACAGAGAAGAGAAGGTACCCACTATTGCTGCACCAAATACTAGTAGCTGGAAAGAGAAGTAAGAGGTGGGAAACTGTCAGTTTGAAGGAATCGGGAACTGTGTACGATTTTCTTCGGAACTCAACGACAAGGAATAAAAGGATTTGATCTAGTTATGGACTAGGAACAAGCACATTTATATTGCTTCAAACCCTTTATGCATGGGGTATCCAGAACGCCCAAACATTCCTTGCAGCCTTCATGCCATTCTCTCTCTCTCTCTCTCTCTCTCTCTC
>CAUOFW020007835.1:1009027-1113017 GCA_963454935.2 Ilex paraguariensis
CCCCCCCCCCCCCCCCAACCCAAGATAAGAAGTTAAAACAACTGATAACGAAGACAAGAAGTGGGCCTTGTATGCTAATTCTTTGCTACTGCTTTTGGATTTGGAAGCCTAACTTGAAGTTTGACCATGTTTTTAATTTTTGTTGGGACTGAGTTGCGGTGGTCTAATATTCTGTGATCCATGTCATTTATAGAGTGTTTTCCTAGTCCAATTGGCTGTGTATTGAGCATTCGTGTACTGCCCTTTTCTAGAAATCAAATTATTTATTCACCCAAAAAACTAGAGTTCAAAATTAGTTCTCTAATCCGTTGTCCCAAAGTTATGGTAAGACAAAATATTGCCTAATTCTTTTTGGGGGGTGTTTATAGGTGTTTGTTTTGTTCTGGCCCATAAAATGTTAGGTCAGTGGTCTCATTTCTCAGCATGCAATTGCATAGAAAAGAGTGCAATGCCACTTACTATCCACCTTATCTTGGTGTTGTTCAAATACTCAAAAATTGTTATATTACACAACAAACAAGAGATCTCTCTTTCATTCCCCAATCATCTTTGGCTTTTACTGATTCATCACAAGAATTAAGCTCTGGCAGATCAACATTACTGGAAATACTTTTACTCTTAATTTTTACTTGTATTTAAAGTGATTCAAAGAAAAGTATTACAGAAAATCAAAAAAACAAAACAAAGATAGAGATCCACCAATCATAGAACAAAGTGATGGAAACCTTTTTAATCTTTTGTTATCACTTTTTTATTCTGGTAATGATCTTTTGCGATGAACTTCCAAGTGCGTGTTTCTCAGTCTCTCCCAGTCAAAGACCTTCTCCTATCTTTGATATCATAAAAAGACATATAAAGAGCAACAAATAATTTGAATGCAAAGCTTCTTGAAATGCTAGAAAAGGAGTGTTTGAGAAACAAGAGAGGAGCATGTAAGTTTTCTATACCACAACATGCCTTTTATCCATACTACAACAGTTAAACATGTATAAACAAAGAAATTTGTATTAAAATAATAGAGCCGTCAATCGATTGTTATATAGCGTCATGTTGAGGCATTGTCGTACATCCCACAAATCAAAAATTATAGGACTCTATCCTCCGTTCTCTTAATCAAATTCATCACATATACTTTCCATAACATAAAATTTTGTTTGATAATCATCCTAGCAAAACCAAATCAGAAAATATTTTGTATTTGTTGCTAATTTTGTGATTGCAATGAAGAGATATAATTTGTTTTAAATTGAAAGTTAGGGGTTTTCTTTTGATCTCTCCTTTAACTATCAAGTCCTTCAAGTTTTCTCTTTGAATGAGAATACATTGAAGTTGAACAACCCTCTAGCTTTTTTTTTTTTTCATTTGCTTAAAGTAAAGCACTCTCATAAAACACACTTAAAAGCAAAATATGGCATTATCTACTCAAAAGGGCTGCTGCTCATTTTATGCTTTTGAACTTCAAATGAGCATCTTTGGTTTATATGTGGTCATGTGGGTGAAAGCAATATCTAAGAGGGAACAAAACTCTCCCTCTCTCTCTCTCTCACTCACAGAGTGAGAGAAAGAAATAGATTCTTTAAAATAAAGACATGACAGCCTTGTTAATGTAAAAAGTGACGGAATTACGTATCACACACTTCTTTTCTCAAAAGTTCAGATTATTTTGTTTCTGCATTATTTTGTCGAGAAGAAACTTAAAAGTTTCATAGATGAACCTAAAAAGCTGCTATCATAACAATATAAATGGCAACTTTGGCTCTTATACTTGATGAAATTGCACGGAATATTTAAGTTCATGTTTTTCACTACTGTACTGCCTTGCTGCTTAGTCCTTTGGAAGAAACAAGATGACTTTGACCTAGAAAAAAGAAGCTTCAAATGATCCTTTTTATTCTTGATTAGCAACCCATAACTGATGGTTAATTTTTCTTATATATAACTACCGATTCAAAGGAAAAAAATAGGGGGATTAGGAACAAATAGGTATTTACAAAGTTTGTTAGTAGTCTTGGTTCAAATTTTGGGGACGTATCTCGTTTTACTTTGCCTTGCTTTATTTAGAGGAATCAAGAGAGGGGATGAGTCGAGTTAGCAGATCGCAAATAATTGAGATAAAAACTTTGTTGAATTTGTATAATGGTGAGCTGAGTTTACAAGCCTTCCTTACAACTTCAAAATCAAGCCCTTTTGTAGTTGTTTGGGGATTAGTATAGGACTTTAATATCCCTTCTTAAATGAGTGCATACTCTTTTATAAACATGGTTAATCATATTGTTTACCTTCAAAGTTTACATAGACATTCACTCTAGTCTATAAAAATAAGTTAATTCTTCACACGATATTAGTGCTTAGGGCCGAACATTACTGGTACACAATAGTTGGATCTAATGACATGATTGAAAAGACAAAAAAGTGGATGTCCCACAAAATAATGAATACATGCCCTTCTAGCACAAGAAACCTGAAGAAGGGCTTGCATAAAAGAATCAATCATAGATAATGAGACCAGTCATACGACACATCGATGAAGCTACTCATTTAATGATTAGTACCAAGTATGCTCCGAAAAGATAAAGGTCAGATACACATTCAACTCTCTTCTAACCCTCTTTGTTTGCAAGTCCATTTTGTCGCTATCTCTCCGACGATTCGCTGACCCTTTCATCCTTGGTGCTGCTATCCACTTGTATCGCCGAAAATCACCCGCGCAATCTTCGAACTTTTGGCAAGGTTTAATTCAGTCCAATAAAAGGCTTCCAAGAAAGAACATGACTGAAATACATGTAATCACAAAGAGAAGTGACAACTGTGCACGTGTCCATTTTGTGTGAAAATTTTAAATACAGCTGTTAATTGAATCAAATTCTTACTATATTAAAAATTGGAGGGTCAAACTGGAAAAAAAAAAATACTTTAAGGGGTTGTTTGGTATGTGGGTTTGGGGGAGTTTTGAAACATAGGTTGAGGACAAAACTCCCTTAAATCCATGTTTAGTAACTATGGATTTAGCCAAGGGTTTGAAATCCAGCCCAACCATGGCCCAGTCTCCTCGTTTATGGGTTTCATGAAACCCATGGGGGGTTTCATATGTGGGTTTGGAGGTTTTACATTCAAATGACATTTATACCCTCCATATATCCATATTCATGTTTAGATTAAATTAGTTAAGGACACAATAGTCATTTAAATACAAATATATTATTATAATAATTATATATCCCTACGCATACCAAATATGGGTATAGACAGTATTGAATATTGAATTCCTTCTGTTAATTTCATCTTTGGTCAAACTCGGGTTTAAATAAACCAATCAAAACCCTCTAAAAAAACATACAAAATAGGCCCCAACTGCTAAAATGAGAATTATATGAAACCCATTCGATCATAATAAAGACTGGGCTTACCCTCTCTTGGCCCAACAATTATGTTGTAATGGTTGAATGAGAGGTGCACGGGAAGAGTCGGAAGACAAGATAAGAGAGAGAATATACTGCAAATTAAATAAGTAGTAATAAGAGAGAGAGAAACTAATGTCTTTTGGTTAATTCTTTTGGGACATCAGATGATTTTTATTTTTATTTTGCTTCTTTTTTTTAATTATTTTCTGAAATAATAAACGATATGATTTGAAATCTATAATCTACTCCACAATTGCTCTAAGTAATAGTCCACGATAACACAACTTATTAGTACAAATACTTTCATTATTCTTGTCCTAGGCTAACCTTTTTAGTACTTTCTTTTTTTGGTTCAACGATTAAGAGAGTTCGGATCAATTTACGTGTATCTCAATTAATCTCTTCTACAAGACTTCCCAAGGCTGCATAAAAAAGTAATAAAAACCTTCGATCGAGATGGGTCTAGGACCTCTCTTTTTTGTAGAATATTTGTAAGGATGTCATTAGCCGATTGGGTTGATCAAACAGATGTTTAGGCTCGAGTCTTCAAAAAGTCCACTGCCTATGGGCTGGCCCAGAAAGCCCAATGGTCTATTTTGTGTGGGGCGGGGACAGCGGTCATCATATATAGTTAAGCCCTCCTCAACCTAATTAATTGGCATGACCCACAGCCAAGCCCCACCCAATGGTCTTAAAAAGGAGAAGCTCGACTATGGCCCCTCTGAGAATTCATTATGATCAACCCATAGGTATCTCACTACAGGCCACACCTATTGACAATCAGAACATCCAAATCAGCGAGGAAATGGACATTTGATTAGTGGACAAGGGTAGCCGGCCCAGCCCATTTCACACCCTTACCAAAGAATATGTATGATTTTTGAATTCAATTTTTAAATATTTCCTTTCAAATTCACATTCCATATAAAACATTAAAAGAAAAAAATTATCCGACTTTGAAGACACATTAATTTTTTTTATTTTTTTTTATGTTTTATCTACTATTACTTGTCAAAAGAACATAAAAATAAAAATATTAAATCATAATTTTAGCAACAAATATTTCTTACCAAAAAAACTAAGTAAATATAGTTTTAATTTTTTTAATTACTCACTTCACTTTGTGAATATACCATGATGACACGATATATACTTTTTTAAAACTAAAGAAAAATTGTCAATTTTATTTATTATGTTAAAGACATTAAACCGCTTGATAATAGTAAAAATATGAAATATATTTTATTATAGACGTATTCTATTCATATTCATATTGATATCTTAGGTTTTTAGATTTTATCATGTTATTATATGTGTATTATATCGTATCTCTAATATGAATCCGTATCTATTTTTCATTGTCTCCGATGCAAGTTGAGAGCAAAATGACCATCCTAATATCAAAGTTTATGCTTGTCTGTGCCTCTGCCCATCCTAAAACCTATTACTTAGTTGTTAGTATGGTACATAAACAAAGTGACAATAACGTTAATAAGGTATCTAAGATTCAGTAGATCTCGCTATGACTGACTTCATAACTCCTACATGATCAGTATTATTGGTTAGTTGAAATGCAAATGTCTAAATTTAGATGAAAGAAAAATGGTCTAATTTTTTTAATAACAAATTAAATAAAAGTGCCAAAAATCTACAAAAATAAAATAAAAAATTTAAATGATACGACTGAGAAATTTTGTTTCGGTCTTCATAATTAGGTCAACAACCAAAAATCTCACCAGCTAATCGGATACCTTGACATTGTCTGCCTTGAATAGTTTATTATGGATTCTGGGGAATCTTGGTTGGTTGGTATATAGCTCCCCACTAACCCACTTATTGGATGTTTGGTCTTCACCCTCTCATCTGTTTTGAACATTTAAACAAGATTTCTTTCAACTGATTTCAGATCAAATACAATATTACGTGAACACTTGAGGGCTCTCCCAAGCCATTTTTAACTCTCTCTCTCTCTCTCTGTGTCTGATCAAGGTGATGTGAAGAGGCTGTCAAAATCTAATGAATGCGACTTCTTCTCTCATCAATTTGATATCTCCACCATAACTTTCTGTTTCATTACACCTAGCTACCTGCTATCTANCAGAAAGCCCAATGGTCTATTTTGTGTGGGGCGGGGACAGCGGTCATCATATATAGTTAAGCCCTCCTCAACCTAATTAATTGGCATGACCCACGGCCAAGCCCCACCCAATGGTCTAAAAAAGGAGAAGCTCGACTATGGCCCCTCTGAGAATTCATTATGATCAACCCATAGGTATCTCACTACAGGCCACACCTATTGACAATCAGAACATCCAAATCAGCGAGGAAATGGACATTTGATTAGTGGACAGGGGTAGCCGGCCCAGCCCATTTCACACCCTTACCAAAGAATATGTATGATTTTTGAATTCAATTATTAAATATTTCCTTTCAAATTCACATTCCATATAAAACATTAAAAAAAAAAAATTATCCGACTTTGAAGACACATTAATTTTTTTTTTTTTATGTTTTATCTCCTATTACTTGTCAAAAGAACATAAAAATAAAAATATTAAATCATAATTTTAGCAACAAATATTTCTTACCAAAAAAACTAAGTAAATATAGTTTTAATTTTTTTAATTACTCACTTCACTTTGTGAATATACCATGATGACACGATATATACTTTTTTAAAACTAAAGAAAAATTGTCAATTTTATTTATTATGTTAAAGACATTAAACCGCTTGATAATAGTAAAAATATGAAATATATTTTATTATAGACGTATTCTATTTATATTGATATCTTAGGTTTTTAGATTTTATCATGTTATTATATGTGTATTATATCGTAGCTCTAATATGAATCTGTATCTATTTTTCATTGTCTCCGATGCAAGTTGAGAGCAAAATGACCATCCTAATATCAAAGTTTATGCTTGTCTGTGCCTCTGTCCATCCTAAAACCTATTACTTAGTTGTTAGTATGGTACATAAACAAAGTGACAATAACGTTAATAAGGTATCTAAGATTCAGTAGATCTCGCTATGACTGACTTCATAACTCCTACATGATCAGTATTATTGGTTAGTTGAAATGCAAATGTCTAAATTTAGATGAAAGAAAAATGGTCTAATTTTTTTAATAACAAATTAAATAAAAGTGCCAAAAATCTACAAAAATAAAATAAAAAATTTAAATGATACGACTGAGAAATTTTGTTTCGGTCTTCATAATTAGGTCAACAACCAAAAATCTCACCAACTAATCGGATACCTTGACATTGTCTGCCTTGAATAGTTTATTATGGATTCTGGGGAATCTTGGTTGGTTGGTATATAGCTCCCCACTAACCCACTTATTGGATGTTTGGTCTTCACCCTCTCATCTGTTTTGAACATTTAAACAAGATTTCTTTCAACTGATTTCAGATCAAATACAATATTACGTGAACACTTGAGGGCTCTCCCAAGCCATTTTTAACTCTCTCTCTCTCTCTCTCTCTCTCTGTGTCTGATCAAGGTGATGTGAAGAGGCTGTCACAATCTAATGAATGCGACTTCTTCTCTCATCAATTTGATATCTCCACCATAACTTTCTGTTTCATTACACCTAGCTACCTGCTATCTACTAAAAAAATGGAGTACCTTTGAAGAAAGTCTTGAGCAAAAAATGGAAAAGTGTAAAAGGGGAACCCTCCAACCCATGAATGTTCACACAATTGAATTGGCACAAGGTAGTCCAGCGCTAAAATGAACTAGAAACTGGAATATCTTCTGTTCGATCTTTGTTAATGTGTCTCGAGTTTATTTTGTGTCTCTTGTTTGCGAATGACTATAGACTATAGCTATTTTTGAGGCTCAAAGTGATCATGCCTAAGCAAGATTTCTCTTTACAAAAAAATGAATTTGTCTTATTTCTGAACATTACTTGAATTATAAAATCAAGGGCCATAATCAGTATGTAGGAGAGACGTAGTATTGAAACAACTATGGTTTAGCAAGGGTTCAAATTTCTCTCTTCCCATCCCTTCAACTAATTCACCAATCTTACTAATTAATAACTTCACGTATAAGAAATGCTCACAAAATAAGAACTATGCAATTGTTGCAATCAAGACGAGACTGATAGTAATGAAGGAATTATGTTATTGCATTCTCATTCTTTTCCTCAATATATACTTGAACAATTGTCTTGCTTGTAAAGCATTTACAAAGGAATATTCTAACCAATCCTAAATTAGTGGCAAAACTAATTCTAGCAAGTTGTACAAAATACATGACAAAAACTAAAGTAGGAAAACTCCAGCTGTCAATCAAGGAAGATTCTTTCATTTTCTTTTCTTACAAATTCTTGTGATCCCAACTTCCTTCTAGAGATTATAGTTCATGTTGACATTGTTGAATAGGCAAACCCTCATCCTTAGTTGGAAGCCTTGTTGGCAATTGCNTAAAGTAGGAAAACTCCAGCTGTCAATCAAGGAAGATTCTTTCATTTTCTTTTCTTGCAAATTCTTGTGATCCCAACTTCCTTCTAGAGATTATAGTTCATGTTGACATTGTTGAATAGGCAAACCCTTCATCCTTAGTTGGAAGCCTTGTTGGCAATTACTTCTCTGTTCGTCATATTTCTACAGCCCCTCTCAAGATGGAGAGTAGATGTTTTCTACTCCCATCTTGGATAGATGAGAGAAAAAATTGGCAGAACACAAAGGTTTGGTTAACATATCGGCAACTTGAGAGGCACTGTTTGCATACTCAGTTACAATACTCTCATCTTGAATTTTATCACGGACCAAATGGCAGTCAAGCTCTATATGTTTGGTCCGCTCATGGAAAATCGGGTTTGCTGCNTGTTTGCATACTCAGTTACAATACTCTCATCTTGAATTTTATCACGGACCAAATGGTAGTCAAGCTCTATATGTTTGGTCCGCTCATGGAAAATCGGGTTTGCTACAATGTGTAATACAACTTTATTATCACAAAATAGCACAACTTAATTCACAGCATACACTGACCATGGCCCTATATTCAGCCTAAGCTAAGGACCTAGAGATTGTGTTGTGTTTCTTGGATTTCCAAGACACCAAAGAAGAGTCAATGAAAACGCAATACCCTGTCATTGATCTTCTTGTATCTGGGCATGCCCCCCAGTCCAAATCACTATAAGCTCTAAGCTTTATGTTGGAAGCCGAAGGATAAAACAATCCTTGTCCTAGTGCTTCTTTAATGTACCTCAATACTTTGTGAGCTGCATTCAAATGTGGAAGCCTAGGAGTCTGCATAAATTAGCTCAATAATTGGACTGCATATGAAATGTTGGGTCTGGTTATGGTCAAATAGAGCAACCTTCCAATAAGTCTCTTGTAAATTGAAGGATTGGGGATAGGTTCTCCTTCATCCTTCGAAAGTTTGAGGTTTTGATCAAGTGATATTTTGGTTGGTTTTGATCCAATTGTTCCAGAATCTGCTAATATATCCAACGCATATTTTCTTGGACAAATATAAATTCCCTTCTCTGATCTTGCTACCTTTATACCGAGAAAATACTTCAATATTTGTCATTGAGAGAGGCTTTGAGAGATGAGATGATATTCATGTTATTGCCAACTACTATGATGTCGTCCATATAAACCAAAACTGTAGTGAAGGAGTCTTTGATGGCTCTTGTGAATAATCTGCCTTGGACTATTGGAAGTCTTGTTGGACAATAAAATCAGATAGCTTAGAATTTCACAGCCGTGAAGCTTGCTTTAAGCCATACAAACTTTTCTTAACCTTGCAAACCTTTGACTGTCCCTACTTAGAATACCCTTGTGGCATTTTCGTATATACTTCCTCCTCTAGATCTCCATGTAAGAACGCATTATTTACATCGAATTGGTGTAAAAACCAGCCCTTGGCTACTGCCACATCAAGTAAGGTACGAACAATTACTATTTTTTCAACAAGGGAGAAGGTTTCATGGTAGTCTAGCCCTTTTTACTGCATATACCTCTTAGCTACTAGTCTGGCTTTGTACCTCTCAATGTTTCCATCAACCTTGAATTTAATTTTGTAAACCCCTTTACACCCTATGGCCACTTTTCCAGGAAGCAAGTCAGTAACAACCCAAGTTTTATTCAATTCTAGGGCATCTATCTCAGCTTTCATGGCTTTACGCCACTTAAAACATTTTTGGGCTTGCTGGTAGGAATTAGGTTTGGTGTGTGTTGAAATAGAAGTGACAAAGACTTTATGATTACTTGACAGTTTATAATATGACAATGTAGCACATAAAGGAGAATGAGTACCTAACTTTTTATGGACATNGTATTTTGGCTATAAATTTTTATTCTAATGTCTAATTGACCTGAAATTTTTACATTAGAAATTAAATTTCAAGGATTACAAAAGTGTATTTCACAAACTTTTCGTGAATCGACTTCTAACTAGGTCATAATCGAGTTGAAAGTCAAGAGCAGACTACTACTCGCGCCTAAATGGGAATTATCTATTGTTTAGCCTATAAATACTATAAGTCTGTGATCTGAAGTGTATTTGCCTATATTTTCAACCCTAAGAACCCTAGAAAAGTTTGAGGGAAAGAAAAGAAGAAAGAACANGTAATTCGAGATGTCTTGTGTCTGCACTGATGTCTTTGTAGGGAAATATACTCTCGTGGAAAACGACATTCCTAGAAATAAATTACTTCTTGATTTTTAAGTCTAATAACTTGTGGCCCTTAATCCCAAAAGGTTACTTCAGAAACACGCACTATTTAGACCTTGGATCAAATTTGCGTATGTTATGAGTGGGGTAGATACATATGCTAGGCATCCAAACACTCTAAGGTGTGAATNATTATGATATAAATAATTAATTTACTCTATTTTTACGTTATTTTGAATCCATAATTCATTTTTTTGAACAAAATACATGATTTACTTCCAAGATCTATTCGTTCTTGATTTAAAAACCTAGTTCTTGATTCCTACTCCACTTATGTGATAGATTTACAATGTTTTTAGATTCTTTTTTAAATATGTGTTTCAATTCTTGAATAAACACATGGTTGTGATCCAAATACATGTTTTACATCAAAAAATTTTAAGTCCTTGATTACAAAACCATAATTCTTGATTACTATCAATTCAAATATATTTTTTTGTGGGATCTCTTGCATATTTTATTGAATTATTCCTTTGAAAATTTATAGATCAATGATTCTTGATTGTAGTTGAATTTTATGAAAAGTGTTATTTTTATCTCTTGTATTGATGGGTGCGATAAACGTGGGTTAGACTCAAATGCGTATCGTAGAGTGTTAGAGATTTTTCTACCTTAAGGGGTTTGGTGGTTGCCTAGCACTCGTAGGGGTTTTAGTTTCTTGCGAGAGCTAACCATTATTTGTCCACATAAGTTCGAGACTATTTTTAAGAAATGATACGTCAATACACGCTCTTCTTAAAGTGTTTTTAAGGGTTGTGGCCCTGCGGGGATTGATTTAAGATGATTTGTATTGTGGTTGGACAAGATAGGTTTAGTGTGTGGATTCACAATAGTCTACCTAACTACATGAGATATTATGTTATGAATTGTGATTTTTGTAAATGATTCTATTCTATTATGAACGCTACTGTTTTATACCGTAAACTTAAGATCTCATTAAATGTCATTGTTTTACTTCAAAATTATATATATTATTTTACAAATTGTGACTTACTTGTTTTAATAATTTCTAAACTTTGTTTGGGTATGAGAAGGTTTTTCTATTGGATTTTATTGCTCACCCTATCATAACATTTTTTAGATTTTAGTGTTAAGGAGAATTCAGAGTTAGATGAGCCGGTATATTGTGACGCTGAGGGGATCATGATGTAGATCCAACTGTGAAAGTTTGAGAATAAATTTTACTCTCTAGAGTTTACATTTGGTGGTTTACTTATGTTAAGAATTTATTTATGTTTTCTTTGTGGATTTATCTAATAAGATGTTGGATTATGAGTGATTTTATTTATTTAATGGTATTTTAGTATGCTCTCATGGTTGGATGTTGTATAGATAGTTAATGTCTTCTAATGTGAATTTTAGAGCGTTACATTAACAAATAAGCTCAGGTACAATGACTAAAATCATCCACAATAGAGAGAAAATATCTTGATCCATCATGAGCAATTTCATTACAAGGATCCCACAAGTCATAAAGAATCAATTCAAAATTGTTTTGGGTTTTATGTTGGCCGACAGAAAAGGGTAACTTATTTAGCTAAAGGACAAATAGAACAAGGCTCCTTTGTACTGGTAGCCTTGCGAACAATATCAAGTTTTATTAAGTATATTCTAGAATCTGAAGGATGACCCAACCCATAATGCCAAAGATTGAAATCATCATGACTACTAGCAACGGAAGTTGAAATGTTTGTTTTCCTGGCCAGGGAAGATAAGACTTTATTCAAGGCTGTGGGAGAAATATTCTTTTGAAGAAGATGATATAGACCTTGCCTCACCTCACCCATTCGAGTCGTCTTCCAAGTTGAAAGGTCTTGTACAAAACATGATTGACGANATTATTTTGAAGAAGATGATATAGACCTTGCCTCACCTCACCCATTCGAGTCGTCTTCCAAGTTGAAAGGTCTTGGACAAAACATGATTGACGAAAGAAAATGCGATAACATTTAGAAGTTTGAGCTAGTTTCCTAGCAAATATCAAGTTGAAAGAAAAGGATGGGACACACAAAACGTCTTCCAAGATCAATGCTTTTGTTACCTTGACAGTTCCAATATGAGTGAAAGTGGCAACATCTCCATTTGGGAGTGCCACTAAGTGAGAAATTTCTACCTTAATGTTTGTGAACAATATAGTCAAACAGATCATGTGATCTGTCGCTCCAATGTCCACAATCGAAGGCACATCAGAAAGATCATTTGGTTTGGTATTATAAACAGAGAGACATAAAGAGATACTAGAGATTTTGGGCATTTCAACCTGATCCGAAGTGGATGGAATGATGGTTTGTACTTGATTAACCGAAGAAGTATAAGCATGAGTGAGTTAAGGTTTGAGTAAAGCCATAAGCTAAGCATATTGCCCATGAGTCAAGGATACTTGGTTATTGTCATTTTCCTGCTCCTGTCCAGATGACAAAAGGGCAATGGCTTGATTAGCAAAGCTTCCATTGTCTATATTCTTGCCATGAAATTTGTGGCCTGGAGGGTATCCATGTATCTTAAAACATTTTTCTGATGGGTGCCCAGGCATTTGATAGTGCGTATATGTTGGCCTATTAGGGTTTGCTTTGAAACACCTCTCACTAGAGTGTCCTGACATCTTGCAGAATGTGCAGTAATATTTCTTCTAAGAGACTCCATTTTTTCTTGCAATATCTTTCCCATGTGCTGCAAGTGTCATGGTCTCGCTGGTAGGAGTATCAACAAAAATTTGCCTTCTCTTCTCTTCTTGTTGGATGATCGAGTATACCTCATTAAGACTTGGAAATGGCTTAATTAGTAAAATCCAAGCCTTAAGATCCTTGTAGGAATCATGAAGACCCATAAGAAATTTCATCACCCACTCTCTTTTTTGATTGCTTACAACTTTCTTTAACCCTCCACATACGCAATTAGGAATGGACTCATAATTCATTAATTCATCGAGAAGAGTTTTCAGTTTTGAGAAATACATATTCACAGTGTCTTGGTTTTGTACCAAAGTTACAATTTCTTGCTTCAGTTCATAAATCTGAGGTGTTTTTTGCTACTCAAAATGCTGCTCAAGCTCCAGCCACAATTGATGAGCCGTCTCAACATAAAGAGTGATTGGTTTTATATCAACTAACATTGTGTTCTGCAACCAGGTGATGACAATGTCATTGCAATGGAGCCAATGGTCCATCAATGGACCATCTGTATTTGGTGGTTCCCAAATAGTTTCATCGACGAAACCCAACTTATTTTTGATTCGAAAGGCTCTTCTCATTGATCTTGCCCGGGAATAATAGTTGTTGAAATCCAGTANATTTGGTGGTTCCCAAATAGTTTCATCGACGAAACCCAACTTATTTTTGATTCGAAGGGCTCTTCTCATTGATCTTGCCCGGGAATAATAGTTGTTGAAATCCAGTATTTCTGTGACCAAGAGGGCTCTAAATCTATCACTATTTTTGATGAAAAATGGGTTGTTTGGTTGTGATGAGTCAATGGTGTTTGTATTTGCGGGTTGATTTTGATCGATATTTGTGTTTAAGGATTGATTTTGGTTGACACTTGCGTTAGAAGAATCATCTTGAGACATCCTTGCTCTAATACCATATAAGAAGTGTTGGAACGAAAATCCCAAGAGTCGTTGATGTCGTGTATGTACCGAATATCAAAAAAATTTCTTTAATACCCTACAAGGCGGAATTATAATTTACTTTTGAGATTCCTCGAGATTGATCTCGTCTCAGCATGAACGCAAAATAGAATCACCGAGCAACCAAAGGATAGCTCGATAAACCTCACGACCTTCTGTTGTATATCCTCAAAAATCAAAATCCAGATGCAATATGGGCTACCAAGACCTCTGAATCCTTACTCTCTCTTTCAATCTCTCTCAAAAATATGAGTAAATAATCGATGTTGAACCCAGATGTCTATATATAGGCTACGACACAGACCCTAAGGACCGGACTTTTAATGGGCTTAAGTATTTTATGTTCAACCCAAAATAAACATCCTATAGCCCATTAATAATAAGTCAGTCCACTAAAAACTTATTATTATCTCCTAAGCCTTATCTCAAAATTATATTCGAGTTCCTTATTATTATATGCTTAACAATCTCCTCACGTTTAAGATTACAAATGTTCATCAATTAAATTAATTACTAACAATTATATTTAATTGACTTTTTTTATTCCTTGAGACTTTACCACTCAACTTAGTTGTCATATCGGATAATTAAATCCACCTGCAATGTTTGACATGGACAAAACTTATGATCTTTCTCAAAATGACATATCAACTCATTTAAATATTAGGACGTGGTTTCTTTTAATATTTAATTTTCACCATATAAATAACATTGTCTTTCAATTCACTAAGCTTATTAACTCAATATAAATCTCACTGCTTGATGAATTAAAGTGACAAACATTATATATATGTGACAATTAAATATTTTGGTATTAAGAGCATAAACAATCATAATAATCATGAGATATTTATTATCTTATTAAATTAATAAAAGATATAACCTCAACATAGATATGTTTAATACACAAAGTGTACTAGTGCAATAATCCGAGACGTCAAATAGTCAAGATAGATTATATCAGAATATTACACTACAATCATACCAATGACGTGTCCAATTCTATCTAAGATTGTCAACATATACTCATATTATACAATAATCCGATAATCTGATCTTCTGTGTATAAGCCGAACTCTATACACCAGATTATTTACAATATAAAATATAAAACACACATGTATATTGTCACACCCCCAAAAAAAAATTTTCATTTAAAAAAATACCCGGGTGTAATTAAGGAATAAAGTTTACCGAACGTACAATAATCTTCCTTATATTATTTTATTTTTCATACGAGTACATAAATCCTCACAAGATCATTTCAAATATTCTGGATACAACATAAAGAGAAATAATAATAGCTGACTCTATCCTTTCAGCCTATCTTCCAGCTTGACTTCATATATTTAAAAAATGTTAAATAGGGATGAGCTCACCAGCTCAGTAGGATAACGTTTATCAATGACTACCAAGGTTTTAAAACAATGAATAATATAATTAAACCGCGAATAAATGCAGGAATAGGGCGAAGTAATGAATCAAATAAATAAATAAATTTCAGCACGTATCGATCATATCAATTCGTCAATTTTCTGGTCCACACATGAACCGCCTCCGGAGAAAACTTTGGGGTCTTGCACCCTAGGGAACTCAATGCCCTTCTTGCTTTTCTGGAAACACCAATACCGGAAATTATGTGGTGTCATACAGGCTACCACGGCAATCGATATTACTAACCGGTGAACCCAACGACTAGTAGGAATCTTGTGAATCCTCGCAAGGATCACGCATCTACTAGCCCTCTATCCACGATTATGTGCAATTATAGTAATTTCATCAAAATCACAAAATAAAATCATATCGTAGTCAGATCCCACAGTAAATCAAACATTAAATATTAATAATGAAATAGACATTTATTATACAACATGGTTTTATGAGATAATTAGGGTCTCGGTAAAAAAAATATAATATGTGCATGATAACGATTTATTTATAAAACCTCATTTTGACCCCATGATATAATATTACATTTTATAATTAAAATAGATATGATATGAAACCTCCAAATATGCATCAATGATAGTAAAAAATAAAAAAAAACTCTACCTCCTTCTTGACTTCTATTCGATACCGTGTACTGTAACAAAATAAGTAAAATAATATTTTAGAATAACAATAGGTATTAAGGGCTTAATTAACCTAAAATAAGTTTTGGAATAACTAACGAAAGATAATAATACTTAAATTTGATCTGAAAATATTTAATGCAGATCAACTTTGAGTGACTCAAACATATAAAAATTACTAAATAATAACTAAAAACTCTTACCCAAAGTTTTGATCGTAACCGCAAATTCTTAGGTTAACAAAATTTTTAACCCATTTTTTCTTTTTCCTATCTTTCTCTCTTTTTTTTTTTTCCTCGTGCCATTCAAAGCTACTGAGCATGGCTATTTATAGCCCAAAAATTGCTCGGGGACCAAGCGTCTCATGGACAGTTGTCCAGTTCTTGCCAATCTCTCTTTCTTTCTTTTTTTTTTCTTTTTTTTTTTTGCACGCTTCACATTTGCACTTACTGTGCTTATAAAAATCTAGAATTTATAATAGTAGCTCTATAAATATCTTTATATATATAGATATGAATATATTCATTTTATTATAGAANTTACTAACCGGTGAACCCAACGACTAGTAGGAATCTTGTGAATCCTCGCAAGGATCACGCATCTACTAACCCTCTACCCACGATTATGTGCAATTATAGTAATTTCATCAAAATCACAAAATAAAATCATATCGTAGTCAGATCCCACAGCAAATCAAACATTAAATATTAATAATGAAATAGACATTTATTATACAACATGGTTTTATGAGATAATTAGGGTCTCGGTAAAAAAAATATAATATGTGCATGATAACGATTTATTTATAAAACCTCATTTTGACCCCATGATATAATATTACATTTTATAATTAAAATAGATATGATATGAAACCTCCAAATATGCATCAATGATAGTAAAAAATAAAAAAAAACTCTACCTCCTTCTTGACTTCTATTCGATACCGTGTACTGTGACAAAATAATCAAAATAATATTTTAGAATAACAATAGGTACTAAAAGCTTAGTAATTTTTGGAGTAACAAACGAAAAATAATAATAATACTTAAATTTGATCTGAAAATATTTAATGCAGATCAACTTTGAGTGACTCAAACATATAAAAATTACTAAATAATAACTAAAAACTCTTACCCAAAGTTTTGATCGTAACCGCAAATTCTTAGGTTAACAAAATTTTTAACCCATTTTTTCTTTTTCCTATCTTTCTCTCTTTTTTTTTTTTCCTCGTGCCATTCAAAGCTACTGAGCATGGCTATTTATAGCCCAAAAATTGCTCGGGGACCAAGCGTCTCATGGACAGTTGTCCAGTTCTTGCCAATCTCTCTTTCTTTCTTTTTTTTTTCTTTTTTTTTTTTGCACGCTTCACATTTGCACTTACTGTGCTTATAAAAATCTAGAATTTATAATAGTAGCTCTATAAATATCTTTATATATATAGATATGAATATATTCATTTTATTATAGAATTACGATATTTGACCTATATTATAGTCATTTGACTCATTTTTACGCGAAAATTCTATATTTGAGATCCATTTGTTCATAAAAAAATTTATTTTTTTATTAATATAAAATCATAATTGACAANCACAGCAAATCAAACATTAAATATTAATAATGAAATAGACATTTATTATACAACATGGTTTTATGAGATAATTAGGGTCTCGGTAAAAAAAATATAATATGTGCATGATAACGATTTATTTATAAAACCTCATTTTGACCCCATGATATAATATTACATTTTATAATTAAAATAAATTTGATATGAAACCTCCAAATATGCATATAATGCATCAATGATAGTAAAAGATAAAAAAAACTCTACCTCCTTCTTGACTTCTATTCGATACCGTGTACTGTAACAAAATAATCAAAATAATATTTTAGAATAACAATAGGTACTAAGGGCTTAATTAACCTAAAATAAGTTTTGGAATAACTAACGAAAGATAATAATACTTAAATTTGATCTGAAAATATTTAATGCAGATCAACTTTAAGTGACTCAAACATATAAAAATTACTAAATAATAACTAAAAACTCTTACCCAAAGTTTTGATCATAACCACAAATTCTTAGGTTAACNCACTTGTTCTAAAAAGTTAAATTTGTTGTTGAAGATTCATTTTAATTTATCAAACAAAAATCATTTGGTTGTTGAAAATTATAGTTAAATCAACAACCATTATGAATCAAAGTGATATGGATGTAAAGATCACAATTTCGTGGAATGAGAATTATTTAATGCAATTAATTGTTTAACTTACTGAATCGCACCTAATGTATTTTTTAATTATCACANCCCTTTTTCCTATCTTTCTCTCTTTTTTTTTTTTTCCTTGTGCCACTCAAAGCTACTGAGCATGGCTATTTATAGCCCAAAAATTGCTCGGGGACCAAGCGTCTCATGGACAGTTGTCCAGTTCTTGCCAATCTCTCTCTTTTTTATTTTTTATTTTTTATTTTTTTTTTATTTTTTGCACATTTCACATTTGCAGTTACTGTGCTTGTAAAAATCTAGAATTTATAATAGTAGCTCTATAAATATCTTTATATATATAGATATAAATATATTCATTTTATTATAGGANTTAATAATTTTGTTCATTACTATGTGTGAAAAAACTTTGATTTAATGAATGAAATTACTAGTTGAATATGCCTTAAACATATTGAAAATAAGTCTTGAAGGTGTGCATGTGTGTGCAGTGCTGGTGGTTGGTAGATAGAGGNCATTTGACTCATTTTTACGCGAAAATTCTATATTTGAGATCCATTTGTTCATAAAACAATTTATTTTTTAAANCTTAAACATATTGAAAATAAGTCTTGAAGGTGTGCATGTGTGTGCAGTGCTGGTGGTTGGTAGATAGAGGTCCTAGCCATGACTTGAAAATAAGAGTTTAGCTCTTAGATCTTATAAAAATTAAGTCTTATTTGTGGAATGTTGAACTCTGTCTTCGAGTGAGATTGAAGTTCAGGCCACAGGAATGAAGAGTTATTACTCATTGTAACAATGATACAATGCTATTAGTGTCTGTAAAATATAATTAATTAAATAAAATAAATTTTATGTTTTATATGAAATATATCTAATAAAATAGTTATATATTTTTTTCGCTCATTTCTATTACATCACTCATTTCTATTAAAAGTTTAATCATATAATATTTACTTAATTGTTGAGAAAAAGTGCCACTTTTTTTATAAAAAAAAAATGGGTAAAAATTAATTTCAAATTAATGTNTCATATAATATTTACTTAATTGTTGAGAAAAAGTGCCACTTTTTTTATAAAAAAAATGGGTAAAAATTAATTTCAAATTAATCTAATTAAAGAAAAAGAAGAAAAAAGTTATTATTTAAGTGAGATTGATTTTTTTTTTTTGTGCTTGAATTTTATATTGCATGATACATTAAGGTATGGGTTACGGATTATAACTTGTAATTATTATATAACATGAAGATATTAGTTTTAATAAAATAAAGTTCATTTGATCAGTTATTATTTCGCATTACTATGATAATATCTATTTATATATAAAAATAAATATTTTTTGAGTGAAAGGGTTTGAGAAATCTTCTCTCTTCAAATACTTATTTTTCAAATTTACCTTCGTCCAATCAAATTATTCTATTTGACTTATTGAACTATTCCCTTCGCCTTTTGAAGTTACTCTCATTATTTTTTTAAACTATTTTAAATTTAAATTTTTACTCATCTTTTTTTCACTTTTTTATATTTAATAAAATTTATTTTAACTCATTAATATGTAATTTTTTAATAATATAAAGGTTAAAAAAAAAGGTGAAACAGGGTGATGGTGGGGAAAGCAAATTTCATGCATGGCGAAGAGTGTCCGCTAATAAGTAATATTATTTTTAAATTTTGAAAAAATAATGGATAGTCCTATTTTTCATAGTAAAAAAACCCTAGAGTTCAAACAAATTTTTGGGAAAAAAATCAAGTTTATTTTTGATAATTTGTTCCAAATTAATTAATAACTCTACCAATCATATTTTTATTCCANGGGGAAAGCAAATTTCATGCATGGCGAAGAGTGTCCGCTAATAAGTAATATTATTTTTAAATTTTGAAAAAATAATGGATAGTCCTATTTTTCATAGTAAAAAAACCCTAGAGTTCAAACAAATTTTTGGGAAAAAATCAAGTTTATTTTTGATAATTTGTTCCAAATTAATTAATAACTCTACCAATCATATTTTTATTCCAATTATATCCTCCCTCATTAAACCATGAATTACAATTTTATTCATAATTTTTTTTGGTTAAACAACAACTTACCACTTTGTTCATAATTTTTTGATAAACTTTAATTCATTTAATATATATAATTTTATATAATATTTTACGACTTAAAAATAAATTTACTNTTTGATAATTTGTTCCAAATTAATTAATAACTCTACCAATCATATTTTTATTCCAATTATATCCTCCCTCATTAAACCATGAATTACAATTTTATTCATAATTTTTTTTGGTTAAACAACAACTTACCACTTTGTTCATAATTTTTTGATAAACTTTAATTCATTTAATATATATAATATTTTACGACTTAAAAATAAATTTACTTTTTATTTTCCCAATTTTATTATGGAAAGAGTTATCTTATCTCACACAACCAAACCATCAATCAATCAAAATGCATAAATCAAGCAAAAGGCGTAATGATTGCCTGGTCAGTCATCAACACCAACTAGGTATGTAATGTTTTCACATTTTCCCAAGTCTTAGCCACCTCCGTTTTCATTGGTCTATGACCTGCCACGTGGAATTGGTCCCACTTCTGCGTTTAATTTTTTATTTTTTTTAAGTTTCCACAACAGAAAAATAATGCCTTTGCATATACAAACGGTTGATTACACTCTATCCGATGTGACTAATTTCATGTGTTTAAATTGATTATTGATATCAACATGGTATCAGAGAGATGGAGCCGCTAATCGAACCTAAAAAATTATTTAAATTTAATTTATTTATAAAATTAGTCGAGGTCAAATAATTTAATTATTTTATACGTAAATAAGTCAAATTTTACAGATCGATTTTTGAATGAATCTAAAAAATTGTTTAAACTTAATTCGTCGTTTATAATATAAGTCGAACTCGAATAAAGTCTTGTACAAATAAAATTCGAGTAGTTCAGTTCAATTATGAACTCTACTTATAAATCCTGGGTTCGTATCTCACCAAATCTTCTCCTTAAAAAAATAAAAATCAAAACAATCAGGTGGATGCACCAAGGGTGACATATGAAGGGGAAGTTTATACAAATATTTATGGTTTAAATTTTTGTAGTAAATTATATTGAATATCTCTAACACAATAATATATTTAGGTGAATTTTTTATTAATCAAAGGTAAATAGAAGCCATTATGGGATTATTGTAAAATACTAGAAAATCTAATATAAACCACCATTTACCAAATTTTGTCATTGTATGTAAAGTTGTCGCATGTATGTTTTTTTTTTAATAATGCAGCACCTAACTGTGCTTTACCCAAAAGAAAAGGGTTTACACGTGAGTTTCATGCAGTATTTAAAGAAGATAAAAACAAAGTGGATATCAAACTTTTTATCTTAAGATTAAAGGTTCGAGTTTTAGAGTCTACATTAAAACTCGATGGTTAATCGTAATATTAGCCTAATTAAATTTATTTCTAAGATAAATAATAGACGCAGTTAGGAGTTTCATGATCTCATCAATGAAGATTTATCAGAATAGTCTTTAGGCACGCTTCTTAACCCCATCAAGGGGAAAAAAAACAAAGTTTCAGAAATTAGACTTTTTCGATCTATATAATAAAATAAGAATATGTTTAAATTTTATTTCAGTCATATTTTTTCCCTCAAAATCATTACCAATTATTTATCTCACTTAACATTTCTTTGTCAGACTCAAATGTCAAATCGTATCACTTATTTCTATTATATATTTAATTATTTATATATTTCTTCTTTAAAAATATCACATCACTTATTTCTATCATATATTTAATTATTTAATATTTGATTAATTTGTGGTTAATATATTTTAAAAAAAAATTAATATAATTGGATCAATTTGTTGGACTCTCAAATTTTATATTTAATCGTGTATTCAGGTACGAATTATGACTAATATATAAATAATGCATCAAGGATAATAATGGTTTACTTCTTGGAATTTGATTGATTTTGGGTCTAGAGATCGATGTGAATTCTAAATTTATTTCAAAATAAAAAGTTATTATTTTAGAATCAGCGACTTGAATTATCTTCAATTATTTAGCTACACGTAATAACATGTGTTATGTTAAATCATACACTAATTTGTTTTGACCTTTTGTGAAGTAACGTCAAGGATAGGCTATTCTGTCGGAGGTCAATTATCATATTATTATTATAATAATAGTTAAATTTAAACTATAAATTTAATTAGAGTTATTTATAGTGAGTGACCATGAAAATAATAAAATAATATTAATCAAGATAATTAATTTTTACACGCATTATGTTGTGATTGAACAAANGACCTTTTGTGAAGTAACGTCAAGGATAGGCTATTCTGTCGGAGGTCAATTATCATATTATTATTATAATAATAGTTAAATTTAAACTATAAATTTAATTAGAGTTATTTATAGTGAGTGACCATGAAAATAATAAAATAATATTAATCAAGATAATTAATTTTTACACGCATTATGTTGTGGTTGAACAAAGAGAAGATATTAAAGGCAAGGATATTGCTATTCTTGTCGATACTATAAAAAATTTATTAATTTTTAATTGATTTAAGTTATTTTGGGTTATGGGTTTTTATATATTTATAACAAATACTCACTTTGTTTTTCATTCTCCACCCCCTCCGCTGCACACACACACACACACACACACACACACAAAAGAGAGAGAGAGAGAGAGAGAGAGAGAGAGAGAGAGAGANGGCAAGGATATTGCTATTCTTGTCGATACTATAAAAAATTTATTAATTTTTAATTGATTTAAGTTATTTTGGGTTATGGGTTTTTATATATTTATAACAAATACTCACGTTGTTTTTCATTCTCCACCCCCTCCGCTGCACACACACACACACACAAGAGAGAGAGAGAGAGAGAGAGATCAATGGAGGATCATCACGAGACAAAATCAAGGTTCAAGAGAATTTGTGTTTTCTGTGGCAGCAGTTCAGGGAAGAAAGCTAGCTACCAAGAAGCTGCTGTGGAGTTGGGGAAAGAACTGGTAACAATGAACCTCTCTCTCTCTCTCTCTCTCTCTCTCTCTCTCTCTCTCTGTGAACCGGAAGTTGTTTTTTTTCATGGAAAGTGATGAATTCTAAACCTATTTTGATATTGGAACTACTTTAATTTCTATTGCATTTCATTTTCGGCTTAAAATCCAAATGTTTTGTTTACCAACTTGCAGTTCTATAAGAGTCCATTCATTGATTTCTGGGTTTCAATCAGTTTCTTTTTGTCTTTTTTTTTTTGGGTCAGGGTTTCAATCAGTTTCTACTTCCTTCTTTTCATGGAAACATAATGAAAAGGTTTCCTTTCGTGGTTCATTTTCTGGAGAAGTTGTTGATAAATGCTGTCTTATTTTCTCTTTTGTTCATTGAAGTCCTTTCTGTTACATGAAGTTATTTTCCATTGTTTTCTTTCCACTTTCTTCCTTAACAAACAAGGCTTTCAAGGTGGGCAAATGATTGTTAGGTGGATCAGAACGGGAAGGTTTTAGGGTTTATTGGTTTTGTTTAGCATGAGAGAGAAAGAGATTGCTAATGCTAGCTGTATCCTGCCTGTCCGTTGAGCAGCCTTCTTGCATGATCTTAGTTTTTTGGGGTGTTTTAAAAAATTTCCTGCCTTTCAATGGGGAACCAAACGTGCCACCTTGGTATCATGACTCCTTGAACCCTGTTCTATTCTTGGGCACCCTCCATTGGACCATCACCAAACCTCCCATGATTTTTCTTTATGGGCTTCAATGAAATATACCTATTTTATATTGCTAATGGTACATTTTTTTTTCATATTTAAAGGGTTCTTCTAATTCTTATTTAGGGTTATTGTTATGAATGTACAAGTACAACACTATATTTTACCATGGATGATGGGTTTTTGTGAAATGTGATAAGTGGGTTTCTGACACGTGTTAAGGGGTTTTGGTTTTTCGATGTTCGTTGAAGGTGGAGAGAAGGATTGATTTGGTCTATGGAGGTGGCAGCGTGGGTCTGATGGGTCTTATTTCTCAGGCTGTTCATGATGGTGGGCGCCATGTTCTAGGGTATGTTTGCTATTTCTCTCTCTCTCTCCGATACACCCACACACACAAGTTCTCATGTTTGAATATCAAAATGTCAAGTAAAAGAGGGGAAGTTTNTTTCTCTCTCTCTCTCCGATACACCCACACACACAAGTTCTCATGTTTGAATATCAATATGTCAAGTAAAAGAGGGGAAGTTTCAGAAGACAAGCATCATTTTACCTCATAATAATCGATCATCTTTCTTTTGGTTCTTTTATGTTCTAATTTTGGGTCCAATCATGATATGGAAATGTAATTTTTCGCGATTATATTTTTACTTTTTCATCCAATAAAAATAAGACATGGTAGACTCAAAATTTTATATTATCCTCTAGAGGNTTCAGAAGACAAGCATCATTTTACCTCATAATAATCGATCATCTTTCTTTTGGTTCGTTTATGTTCTAATTTTGGGTCCAATCATGATATGGAAATGTAATTTTTCGCGATTATATTTTTACTTTTTCATCCAATTAAAATAAAACATGGTAGACTCAAAATTTTATATTATCCTCTAGAGGCCATGCAAGTCTCCCTAATATCTATGAAAGGGGGTTCTCAAAAAGCCAGAGGACGACATCATGGGATCAAATGCTGGCTCCGGATGATGAATCTGTCTCTGCATTTCTTTTTCTTGGTGATACTGAAAGGTCATTTTATGGACAACAGTTGGTCTTCCGATCAGAGAAAACATGATTCCAACACGTGAAAAGCATGTGTATCTGTTCTTCGGTGAATCGTTAAAGTGTCCCTTTAAGTGGTTTGGACCTTTTTGGACAGCTTTGATTAGCAAAACAGAGTGAATTTCCTTTTGGTCTGTGCTATGTCAGCCCACACTAGAACTTGTAGTTAGCAAAGGAGTGAAGGGAAAGGCTTGTTAGAAAGTATATAACCTTTTAGGCAGTGATGGAAGGGTACAGCTCCTATGCTGTATAGCACTACACTTGTTCTCAAACAAAACGACCTTGTTTTATTTCCAATATTTTCATATTGGGACTATTACTAATAATGTCAATGGTGTTGTTTTGCAGGGTAATTCCAAGGACACTCATGCCTAGAGAGGTATAATCAGAAACTTCAAATCAAACCATTCCTTTGCTTCTAATGGTTTGGTTGAATGCTTTCTCGAGGGATAATTCTTTATGCATTAAATTTGTGTACCAAAAGTTGCACAAAATTAACTATAGTTGTTGAAATAACGATAAAATCTACTAATTCAACAAATACAAATAATTTTGAAAATGGGGAAATTTCTTGGTTTGTTCTCAGTGAGTAGACACTCGTTTATGTCGCTCATACTCCTAATTCTGAGTAGAATTAAGAGCAAAGTTAGGAGTATGAACCGATTACTCAACTTATACACTATTTAAATTAGGATTTGCGTTTCGTTAAGGACTTAAAATCTACATTAAATACTTGAATACGATTTATCCAAACAATTTAAGTCTTATCCTACCGCCACCCAAAAAATTTCAAACCTTCCTCTCACTGAAAGTTCGAGGCTCTGACCAACCGAGCTACCTGAGTTGGTTGAGTACAAATAATTTGTTGCAAGTGTTCATGGATATATTTTTATGCACGTACCATTACTCTTTCTGTTAAGAATGTGACAAAGGCATGATCCCTTGGACAAATAAAAGCTGAATTGGTCTTTATTGTGATGGGACATATTGTCAATAGCTGCATTTACTCAAACCTTTTTTTTTTTTTTTATCTTTTATCCATTCCTTTCTTTTTCTACCTTTTTCAAATCTCACTATCGTATTTATCTTTGTTTGCTGGTGGTGTTCATATGTTCCAACAGATAACTGGTGAGACTATTGGAGAAGTGAGAACCGTATCTGACATGCACCAAAGAAAGGCAGAAATGGCCCGTCAAGCCGATGCCTTCATTGCCCTTCCTGGTATATAAAATCATACCTTTTTTTTTTTTTTTGGGCAAAAAATGATGGCATTTTCTTTTTTAATAGCTAAATAATTTTATTCAAAGAAAATATTACAAGCTCAAAATACACCCAAGTGGGTGCACACCCTAATGGGGACACGGGATTTTTCTCCGGCGAGTAGCTCAACACCCCCTTAATCTGAAAGTAATAATACTTAAAAATCCAATGCTAGGAACATATTGCACTCTCAACCCGAGATGTAACACAACATCTCTAGTTACAATTGCAATATGGTTGTTAGGGGTAGAAATCGCACATTCGTATCTGTAATATGGCTGTTAGGGGTAAAAATCGCGCGTTCGGATCTCATCCCTGAACTCAAGGAATCTGGCTGACCTGGACTCCTTCATAGGGCAATCCGGTAGCCTTTACCTCTCAGTGCCCGTGCGGAGCTTCGTCCCACATCGATTGAGAGTCGTCTCCCGCACCCCCTTATAAGCCTGAGCCCCTTAGGGACGACTTTCAGTCGATGTGGGACAAAGTTTCGCACGGGCACTGAGAGGTAAAGGCTATTGGATTGCCCTAAGAAAAGGTCCAGGTCAGCCAGAATCCTTGAGTTCAGGGATGAGATCCGAACGCGCGATTTCTACCCCTAACAAAAAGGCGCCTTTTGATGGACAGGATTCCCTCCTTCCGAACGGATTTCGGCTGACGATGGGTACCCATTAGCACTTGATCAAGTGGCTAGTGGGTACTCATCCCTAAGGAGCTCAGGCTTATATGGCAGGGGGAGAAGACTTTCAGTCGATGTGAGACGTAACTTTGCACGGACACTGAGAGGTAAAGGCTATTGGGGGGTCGCCCAAGGGGTTAACCCAGGTCAGCCAAAATCCTTGAGTTGTACAAGAATTTGTACCAACAATGGCCATACAATAAAATGATCGCAATTTCTTAGTTGTGCACAAAGCAAACTTTGTCACGTGTATGACTTTTGAAATTATTGATGCATTATCAATATGTTGAATAATGTCTGAATTTCAGGTGGTTATGGAACCCTTGAGGAACTGCTGGAAGTCATCACATGGGCCCAGCTTGGAATCCACAGTAAACCCGTAAGAGCTATTGTCCTTTTGTTTCATTGTCTAGGTCAGAAAAAAGGTTTTTCAAATTGGCCTTATCTACAACTATAAAGGTAGAATGTCATGGAAATTTTGCAATATTAATAAAAATTTGTGGAAATAACTAACACGTTAGTTTTAACAGAAAATTTCCACCAATGTTCAAGAAAATCAAGTTATTATGTGCGTAATTCCGATACCTTTCTTGGCCTTTAGGCTTAAAGATCAAAAGAGTGATATTTGATGTTAAACATGTTCTTGTGCAAGAGTCCTACTGTGCCATTTGATATCCTTTTTTACCAGATTCTCTATACAATGGTTTTGAAAAGAACCTGAAGGATGCTTATGTTTCAACCCATAAAATGCTTTTGTTCAATTGTTTTCAGTGTTTACCTTTGCCATTTCAACCTTTGAACATCACCTTTACCATGTCGAGAAGCAGGAAAGTTGTTCTGTGCTAGAAATCATTCCAACCTCTTTCAATCAGTCGGTATCAAAGGATCGAAAGAGATCTGGTTAATCAATTGGTCGAGAATAGGGTTCCATTGTACAACCAGGAATCTTTCCGTTCCTAGGAAATTCTCTCTTTTTCTAATAGATAAATATAATTCGACCCGTAGAAAGATAGACACTAGAGTTTTCAATTTTTCTAAAGGAAAGAGAGATATAACAAAGAAGGGGAAAAAAAAGGAATAGTAGAATCAATGCATGTTGTACTTGTTTTGGCTTTACATGTAAAGATGGTAGAAGATTTGTTATTTCAATCATTGTCATTCTACATGATCTGAAGTTACATTGGAGGATCTTCATTTGAAAGGGGAAAAGTTCTTAGGATTAGAAAAATGGAAATCTTAGGTCAAAAGAAGGTGTCTGTGCTTGTTTTTGGTCACGAATTCTTGGGTTTTGAATATTCACTAAACTAATCACATAATTATGCAGGTGGGTCTTCTAAATGTTGAGGGTTACTATAATTCCTTGCTGTCGTTCATTGACAAGGCCGTCGATGAAGGTTTTGTCTCACCCACTGCACGTCGCATCATCGTGTCTGCTCCGACAGCCAAGCAGTTGGTCATGGAACTTGAGGTACATAACTTTGTTCAATAAATAACCAGTATTATAAATCAAGTTGGGAATAATATCTTTGAATAATCTGAAGTGCATTTTGAACCTGTTTTGTAGTGAATTAAGTACTCAATGTCTTCATTAGTTCCTTTCTTAAATATAGATGTTAGACCCACATGAAACTTAAATAAATGATCTCTTGAATGAGACTGATTAGTCAAGAATTTTGGGGCCACTGTAAAGCAAATGTGTTTTTTTTTTTGCCATAGACTATCTACTGATGACTGGCATTGGATTTGTGTGTATAAATAACTCTAAATTTATTGTGTATGACTCTCTGTCATGTATGTATCTGTGTCGTGTGAATCAGGAATACATCCCAGAGAGCGATGAAGTCACAGCCAAATTGATATGGGATCAAGTGGAGAGAATAAATTATGTGCCTGAACCGGAAGTTCCTACGTAACATGTGGCTCGAAAAATTGCAAACTTTTGGGGGTTTAGGATATGCTCCGTATATAAATTATATATATACGGTCTTACACCGTAGATTCTAGCACAGAAACTGTTTAATTTTTTTGGGAAATCACCCTCCCAATGACCCCAGGTTTCATGAACCTGTCTTTGGGGGTGGGTTGGTGGGGAGGGGAGGGGAGAAAATGCAACTCTTTTTGTGGAACCATGAAGGAATCCCATTTTGTCCAAGCTTATTACTAGTTTTTACATCTAGTTTTTACTCATGTTCAAAAGACCCAAACTACTAAGGCAGTGCTTGTAGTTCTAAAAGTCCATACAAAACAAAATTTTGATGATTTGGACTCTTGAAGATACTATCTTTGCATCTATGAAAAAAGTATACGGAAGAGTTTATATAGTATAAGAGAGTATCCGGTGTTAATAACATTATGATAAAAAAGATTTCTAAAGGGTGCGGTTTTTATATAATTAATGCTACAATAATGTTGGAGCTTAATGCTTCAGATGATACACATGATGATGTAAAAGAATGTAGAGAAAATAGTGTTTTTGTGGTAATGTGGTGTCTTAAGGTTACATTGGACCCACTCCCGGAAAGTAAAATTTAGATATTTATTATCACTTATTAACCACAAATAGATAACGGGACGGGACCTAGAAAAACGTGTGAGAGTCAAATTTAAGTCGTTTCTGAGCTCCATTACTCATTTTTTAAAATTTTTTATTTTTTAGATTTTTGAAAATCTTATGTGATAGTCTATATTCTAAATTATTGAATTTTTGTTGGTTTTAATTATGTAAACTCTTGGTATATTCCTATTGATCCCTTCTTCGGTCCTAATTTACGTATAACTAAGATTACTCATCTGGTTTGGTAATTACCTCTAATCACTGCATTGTCTATACCCATCTTGATTTATATATAACTAGATTAGGATTAATGTTTAAGCTTAGCTAATTCTCCCTAACCACGCACTATTTCCATCCCTTCTAATTAAGATATTTTCTTAATTGACTAACAACTTTTTATAGTTGGGAGTTTGAATTACTATTAAAACACGGGAAAGTCACTCTAAGATATTGGAAAAAAAAAAATCTGTACTAGTATGATTATCACTTTTAACGAGAAAGTTATAATTTTTACAAAAGAAATTATAATTGTTCAAGAGAAGGTCATGATCGATTACAGATACCTATAATCGATTTTAGATACTCATGATCGATCATCAAATTTTGGTATCGATTCTAATTTTTTTATGATCGATTATGTTCTTTAAAATTGTAATTTATAACTCAAAAAGTTAAAATTTTACCTTAAAAAATTATAAATTTTAGCACCAACACCGTATCCTTTCCCGTCAATCACATAACTAATATTTTAACTATAGAGATTAATCTACTTAAGCAGTCAGCATAAATTTTATGTTTGTTGCCCGTGCATAACAGGGTTATCACTAGTAAGATCCTATGACGATGAAGCAAGTACACATTTCACTGGTCATCGAATCTGATGATGGGTCCAGAGCAACGGCAGTGGTAACAAGGTGGGCCAGGCTTGTTTGCCACCGTCCATCTAGTAGAAGTTCTTTTTGGCTTCCTCTTTTGACTTCTCATACAGATCAGACAAAAGACAACGACTGTGTCTTGTTTTGGAGCAATGAGCATTGCCCGTGATGTAGGTAGGACTTCTATCCTATATTTTGTATGGGTACATTACTATAATAGGAAGCCACCATACCAAAAAAATAAATAATATCGATAAATAATTTTTTAGTATCACAATTAAACAAGATATTTACTGATAATTTAATTTACAAAGAGTCTTTTACTTGTAACATGACAACTCGGTCCATATCCGATGTGGGATTTTTCCCTAGTACGTGAGAATCGGGAAAAACACAATTATACTATACCAGTTATCATGCCCATATTTAATGGATAAAGTGGAACCCATTTTTTATTGTAGAGGTAATAATGTATTTCTCGACTGAATAGTTATAAATTTTATTGGAGTCCACTTGTAGACTTATTTGTTTATTAGTGTACGATTACACCACGTAATACTACTAACGTAATGTGACCGTTACGCTCAATATTTTTTCCCTGGTGAGACAGATATTGTAGAGTTCCATGACTTTTTTAATACCTTAATTACACTTTTCACCCAATTAATAAGTGTCAAGTTTATATTTTATTTAATAATTTTTATTACTTTATTATTTATTATTAATCAATATTTATAGACACTCAATTTAAAATTAATGATTGAAATCAATAGTAATTGAGATTAATAGAAGTATCATACTAAAGTTAATATTGTAGTCTTACCCTATACCCAATAGGAGAAGTCTACGGGAAAAAAAAAATTATATATATATATATATATATATATATATATATATTTCGGGATTGTACTTTCATTATAAAGTTTATGATTTTTTTTTTATATAATTTTTATGATTATTTGCAATTGATCCTAAAAGTTATAACTCAATTCAAGCTTCAAACGCTGTAATATAACCCCAAAAAAACATAATTATTTTTGTTTTAAAAAAACCTAAATATTTATATCAAAATCCACAAAAATTGTAAAACTTGGCGTTACAGTAGAATGAGGAGATGGACCCCAGTAACGAATAACAATCCACAATATAAATAGACAGGTCCCATATTTTTGCCTTTTTCTTCTTCTTATTTCTTATTAATAAAAAAATGATAAAGAGCCTTTAGATCTTTTGTTTTTTGCCGGGGGGGTTAAAAAAAAAGATTTTAGATTTGTTGGCCACATTGTCATTGACTACTACTTCATTCATTGCATGAAGTTATAGCAAATCGAAAAAGGTGACACGCAGCTCACATGTACACTATACCATGTGAATTGAACGCATTATTATATACTGACATCGTTGAGTTTACTCGGTTTTATTCAGTGGAATAGTATACATGTGAGTCAGATATCATCTTTTTCGCTTTTCTATATAGTATATATGTACGAAGGAACGGAGTAATAATCATAAACATTTTTTTTACACCTAAAATTAAATTACAAATATAAAAGAGAGAGAAATTTAAGAACCGTTTATAGTAAGAGAGAGTGAACAGTGACAATAGTGGTAGAAGACTGTGATAGTTGTAGCGGACAACGACAATTGTGGTGGTGGTGGCAACTGTGGATGGCAACGATGATGACAATAGTGAATTTTAGGTGACATTGATGGTAGTGACAATCATAAGTAACAGTAGTGGTATTGGTGATGATGATTGGTAGCGGTGGTGGTGGATTATGGTGATGAGTGACGACGATAAGTACTTGTGGGCGACGATGATAGTGGGTCGCGGTAGGTGGCGATAGGGGTGAGTGGCAATAGGAGTGGGTGACGACGATGGTGATGATAAACGTGGTGGGGTAGTGACAATGGTGGACGATGAGGGGTGGTGATATGTTGTGACAATGGGTGATGGTGAATTGTGGTAATGGATGGAGGTGGGCAACAATGGGGGTGATGGCGGTGGACGATGGTAACAGTGGGATGATAATAGTTGTGGTAATAAATATAAGAATGAGATAATGATGGTGATGGTGATGGTTGTAGACGAAGATAGTAGCAATCAATGGTAATTAGTGACGATGATGGTAATGGGTGATGGCAATGGGGGTGATGGTAATTGTGGCAAAGGCGATGGTGGAGGGATAGTAGCGATGATGGTATTGGGGCGATAGTTATGATGGTAGTAGTGGTGGTGGGGTAACAACAACAGTTATAGTGGTGAAATATTTTATAGAGAAATAATTTAAAGTAGATTTTTTTTTTTTTACTTATTTAAAAGTAATTAAATAAATTGTTCCAAAATAGAATACTTATGAAAAATCATAAGTCAAAACATTTTCAAAAGTAACCCCCAAACAAATCTTTGGGGATCTATTTTTTCTATTGAATTTGGCGAATTAATATTAACCATCGGATTAAATTTAAAATAAAATTTTAAACAATCTCAACTACAAAAAATAAAAATTATTTTTCATGTTGTACTTTATTTTATATATATATATATATATATATTGGAGTGTGTGTAACTATGTGTTATTGAGTGTTTGTGTTTGGTTTGTAAAATTTAGGAGGAAAAATGTATGATGGATGTATGAAATTTGGAGGAAATTATACACCCCATAAATTCAAAAACCTAGCTATCTTATTATATAAATATAATGATACAATATGTATCTATGCTTTTTCGATCCTTCCACTTTTCTATCCTACCAAACACAAAAATCACAAAAAACAGAAGGAAAGATTCCTCCTTTGAATGATAGAAAATATATCACTCCCATAAGTGAACTTTTATTGAGCCTCTTCTGGGATTCAAGCTCAAGAAAGCTGGTTTTCATGGATTTAGGATGCTCAAAATAAAATANCACTTTTCTATCCTACCAAACACAAAAATCACAAAAAACAGAAGGAAAGATTCCTCATTTGAATGATAGAAAATATATCACTCCCATAAGTGAACTTTTATTTGAGCCTCTTCTGGGATTCAAGCTCAAGAAAGCTGGTTTTCATGGATTTAGGATACTCAAAATAAAAAAAAAATATGGGTTTAAATCAACGATTATTTAATATCGAGTAGCTTGGATCACCTCACTACACTATATGTGACAGTTTATTTTATTTTTTTTCAACATAGAATTCACATGGAAAATCTCCCACTAAATGAATGCTAGCTAGACTGATTTGGATTATAAACAGTAAATGCAACTTATAGTGAGTTCAGAATTTTGTTGCTTAATGCCTTCTAATCAAAGACATTTAGCAGAAGAAATGAAAAGGTTATGTTTGCTTTTGCTGCATTAGCAAATTTTAAGCATAGGGTACATAATGTTCAACTCATTTATTCCCAGAAGCTGAAGCTCAAAACTCTTTAGATAAGAATGGCAAAATGTTACACGAAAACAAAACTCTCTACGTACCTCTATAAATACAAATAGAGGCTTCATATAGCCGAGAAGTATTCCTTGCTGAGCTTAGGATCTGGCTTCATAGACTTCTCCCCAGGTTTCCATCCCGCTGGGCATACCTCATCCGGGTTCTCTTGTACATATTGCAAGGCCTACAAGAACAACATAGAAAAAAGGGGCACAAGAACCCAATTAATCAATGCCAAACAAATCAATATTGTAAAGGCCACGAAAGTCCAAATTCTGTCCAACGTTCATTGAATATAATTACCTGGAGGGTTCTCATTGTCTCATCAACACTGCGGCCAATTGCAAGATTGTTAATGGTGGAGTGTTGAATGACTCCTTCCTTGTCAATAATGAAAAGTCCCCTCAATGCAACTCCCTAACATATGGACACCAACATTCAGATGAAATGGGAATTCGATTATAATGGCACCAATGGTGTAATAATGATGACAAAAGTTAACAAAAAGGGAAAAGCATTAATTACATCATTTTGCGTTGGAGAATCTAACTACCATAGCAGCAAACATTGCAATCCCTTAGTCACTTAAAAATGATTAGCCAGACAAAATAATCAAATTTTAAGACATAGTCCAAAGTGAATTTTTTTGTTGGATGGCTTTTCATGTACATGCATGCCTAGGTGCACACTATTGTATAGTTATGTGAGTCTCCCTGCTTCTGTAGCCTGTTTATTTAAGAACATGTCATGTCGGTTCAGGCATTCAGCAATCCCTATCATATTCAATGTCTTGTCTGTCCATGCAGTATAGAAAGCAAGCTCGGCTGTATAAAAACAATACCACGGCCAAAAATCAAGTGAACGAGTAATACTTTCTCAGCGTACACACACACACACAAAAAGCAAGAGAAGGAAAAACAATTTCTCTTTTACAGAAACCACCAGAGTTGTCCTCGAAGCTGATGTGTCCTCAAATAACAAGATCTTCATTAAATTATCTGTATTAATTATTCATAATAGTTAATTTACACAAATAGTTTCTTGGAGTTGATATCGAGACTCGTTAAAAATTTCTTGCTATCAATGCAGTCTTTCATCTTTTGCCATCATAAAACCTTCTTCATACCCCTTATGGACATGCAGTCTCAAATGGTCAGGGTTATAGATCTTTCTTGCATACACTTAAAATATTTGTCAACCCATCCCTGCAAAATCTTCAACAAGTCTAACTAGCACTAATCCTCAACCATATTAAGAACTTGGTTAAACCCAGAGTTGCAAAAATTGTTTTAAAAAAAATCAAACATTATTATAGGATCAAAAATGCCAAGCAATCAGTCTTAATATAGCAAAATATAAAAACCTAGTTCATCTTGTTTTCCTGATACAAGTGACTGGAAAAATGGAAATTCGAAGGCATTAATTGGGGTCAGCTGATGACCAGACTAAACCGAATAGCATCATCTAGAGATCGTGCCACTACCACTAATCCATCATAACTCTCAAAACTAAAATAAGTAGCTGCATGAAATATCAGTAATCAAAAAAATAACACTGATCATACCAAATCACAAATAAGGATAAAAGAAGTAAATAAAGAAATACAGCATACCTGATCTGGTATTAGTACACCATAAGATTTTGAAATAGATTTTGTCACATCTGAAACCAATGGATACTTTAAATCACCAAGCCCCCCAGACTTCCTATCTGTTTGGACCCATGCAAGGTGGGAGAACTGCATGACCAATAAACATCAAAATAATCACAATTGACAAAGACGTTTGAATTTCCAACATGAAGTAACCAAAGTATAATATTGACATTGTTTATGAAAAGCTACACATAATCAAACCAACCAGACACGTAGATCAAAGCCCATCAAGATTTGTGCATTTAAATTTCAGACGAAGATTAAAACAATAAGCTGATAATTACTAGCAGCAACCCTCCATTACCAAAAATGTTCCTCTGTTCTCACGTGAAATGAGCATAATTAGTTAACTTTACAAATCATAGTGGAGTTTCTCAACCATTCTTCACTTCTCCATCAAAAAGCCAAAGCCTCCTCATTACAAATTGCAATAAGACCAAATAAATCCTAATCAAGCCACCATCCTAAGTAAGGAAAACCATGTTGACAAAGGAAACCAAACTAACAAGAAACTATGAGGAACAGAGTATAACTACAAGCAAGACATATAGTAGCAATAATAACGACAGTAAGGATAAGTTTCATTTTATCCATATGTTGTTTGGCCAAATTGCAAATTACTTCCGTATGCTTAAAAAAAGTACACATAATCACTTAAGAAATGGAAGAGTTGAAGGAAATGATGATTGTAGTGTGAATAGACAAAAGAACCTTTTTTAATTTTTTATAATTCTTTCAACCTAATGTATCTCTCTAGAACAAATTCATCACTGTTGAAGGGTGATTAGGGTCATTACCCAATCTTGTCTCTGCTAATGGGGGGTGTTGGGCAGCATTATTGCACAAACTGACTACCCTCATATTGTATTTGAAGCCTTAACAAATCCATCTCTCTTTCAACATATAATTTCCCAAAAAACCTGAAGGAGAAAGTATTTTTCAAAAGAAAGTAAGAAAAACTAACTGTTACAAACTAGTCTACAATCTCAAGGTGGCTAAGTGCATGTTTCCACAGCATGGAAGTTGTGTAAGTTGGCAAAACCACAGGGGCTTACAAGCATTGTTAGTCGAATAATGATTGATGCCAGCAAGCACTTTCCAATTGTACAATATCAGTAAAGAAAAGCAACGTGTTGAACAAGACAAAAGAATACAAGTGAACCAACTTTCTATGCCATCTAGGACTAAATTTCTTAGTTGCCCAAATCTCCAAATTCAAGGANTTGAACAAGACAAAAGAATACAAGTGAACCAACTTTCTATGCCATCTAGGACTAAATTTCTTAGTTGCCCAAGTCTCCAAATTCAAGGAAAAAAAAAAAAAGGAGACCCCTAGCTCAATTATGTTGTGATAGTGAGAAAGTTACAACAGTGCAGCAAATCAACAAACCTTATGTAAAATTTCATACACGAAGGTGGATAAAGGTAGACCACATAGACCAAAGATTGTTTTCAATAACAAAAACTTAGGTTCTTTTTGGATTGCATCTCAAAAAAATAATATCCAAAAATAGTTTTGGTAAAAGTTTTAGGAAAGTGGTGTTTTGGTGTTTATGTATCGCTGAACTTGTTTGGTTATATGATTATAAAAAACAGTTTTACGGAACAATAAAACCTAATTGGGCAGTAACTCAAAAAACAATGAAAACAGAGATGGTGTTTGGATTGGCTGTTTCATATAAAAAAATTTCAATATAATAAACTTGAAGCACTTTTACGAAATACATCTTAAAATTTTCAAATTTCAAGTACTTTTACGAAATATTGATCCATGAAAAAGGGATGTTACTCAATTGCTCAAATTAAACCATGTAAATGGCCAAACCTGATGTATAGGAGCTAACTAAACGTCAATGAACAAAGAAAATAGAGTGGACTAAACGCAATGGATCTGGCATAAATCCTAAAGTAGTAAATAGAGGATCGACTTATGGTGTGACATGGGTTTGGTTTGAAAGGTGACTATTGTGAAAGGTGACAAAAGAGGAAGAAATCAACAAAATGCTTATCATGCTCATGCATATCTGTTATAGATTTGAAGGTCCCAAACATCAGATCTAGAGCAAGAAAAAAAAAAGGATTAACGAAATGGTCGGAGTTTCTATAGCTTCGCATTGAACAGCCAATGTTCTTCTCCCGAAACTTTTGTCGAGCTATTATAAGCCAGATCTAAAGAAAAAAGCAAACCTACAATATATCAAGGCAAAAAGAAATACCCACATCTAGCAGATCTATCGTTTACCTGGAGACATTTGATAACTCCTTTGAGTCACTGGAGATTGATTGCTCTCAATCTAGGAGCTCTCATTCCTAGTCTTTCCCCTTGAAGTGCACCGGAGGGTTGGAGGCAACGGAGAGAAAGAGATAGTCTCTGTGTGTNTTGATTGCTCTCAATCTAGGAGCTCTCATTCCTAGTCTTTCCCCTTGAAGTGCACCGGAGGGTTGGAGGCAACGGAGAGAAAGAGATAGTCTGTGTGTGTGTGATGAAGTGCAAAGAGAGTGTTGGGGAGAGGAAAAAAACAAAGTGGCTTTTATATTGGTCCAATAAGTATATAGTGTTTTCATCCTCGTATTTTCAAAGTTAGACCTGCTCTCAAAAAACACAGTTTAATTCCCACTTTTTTTTTGGGGGGGGGAAATTGGAGAACAAACAACCTAGCCAAATAGGTTTTCTCTTATTTTTAGTAATTTGAGAACGGAAAACTATTTTACAAACACAATCCAAACACCCCCTTAGATATTCCCTTCCTCTAAAGTTGCCAAAAAAAAAAAAAAAAACAATTGTAGCTTGTTGTAAAGGGTGTTCTTCTAGAATTCTACATGTGTCATAAAAATGAGCAGCCCAATGTACGAGGCTTTCACCACCACCACGATGCCTTAAGAGGGATACATGTGTGCAGCCTTTCCCCAGTACGCAAAAAGGCTATTTTTGGGACTCGATGTCTTGGCACTCGGGTAATATAAATAAGCAACCTTATCACTTCACCAAGGCTCACCCTCAAAACTTCTATTTTGTTGACAGTGCACGGTGCAACCATAGATATAAGAGAGGGGAAGGGAGGGAAGGATAAGTGTGGATAGATACCAAATCTCCAAGCTTACATAGCAAGTTAACTATATAACTACGACTAAATTAAACTATCCTTATAAGAGGAAATGGTGGACATAATAGTGTTGATATAGAGACAAAACTGGAAACTAAAACAATACCTTAATATAATAGTATGACTAAAGCAATGACCCACGCTCATCCATCTAAGCGATCAATAGTGGGTTTAAGTCTGAGAATCGGCTTATTTAACGAGTAAGAAGCATTGCCTACCACTTGTTTCTCTCACACCCTTGTATCTTTTATTTATCACTAAACCACAAGTTCTTAGCTTGAGCCGAATCTCCAGCCACCCATCAACAGGAAAGTTGCAAGGTTTAAGTACTGATTGACACACAGCTACGAGTGTACTATAGATTTTGGGTTTTGAGTAGTGGGAAGGTGTGAGAGCATGACCAAACACGAGGCAATATAACATACACTGTGCATAGCGCAAGACTAAATTCAATACAATAAAACCTACAACTTTTGAAGGTTGCAAATTTTGACAGGTTTAATACAGTAAAACTGCTCCAAAAGAAGAAAAAAAATGTATATTATTCAACTTCTGCTCAGCCAATGGGAACCATTGATGACTAGCATTAGCATTTGGGCTTCCTTTGTTGGATGGATGCACAATAGAAGAATGTACAGTGCCAGTGAACAATTTAACATAGATGAATGATGCATCCACCATTACTCCCTCAGAAACTAAGCTAACTTTACAATGAATTTAACAACATGCAAATATATAAATAAGAGCAAGAATTGAATGACTAAAGATAACTATAGCTTCTAGATGGATTAAATAGAAAAAACACTCACCACACTGTCAATTGAAACACCCAATATTTCGGTGTTTAACTTCTCAAAATCCGCATGACGGTCACTAAAAGCAGTGATCTCTATACAAGAAGAAATCAAAAGAAAAAAAATCAAATAAAACAAGTCAACACAAGAAATATCATCTTCAATAGAGAATCATTCTAATTATGTGAAGATTATAAATAGAAATGTCCGTACATCCAGTGTCAAACTCACCAGTGGGACAGACAAATGTGAAGTCCAACGGGTAGAAAAAGAGAATCACATATTTCTTCCCAATATATTCCGAGATTTTAACCTGCAAGAAATACCTAGCTACTTAGGAATAAAACAACAAGAAACATAATGTATAGGGGTACCAAGGGCTAAGTTCAGGTGCATATTTAAGTCCCCCAACCAACCATGCAAAGTTTTTCCACACAAAGAACTCTTTGTAGATTTCAATTAGCGAAACACAATTAACTATGTTACTATCATATATTATATCTGACCCTACTCCCCCACAACCCCCTCCTTTCTATTGAAATTGCAATGCAATCAATTGATAGACATCCGCGTCATTCAGCAGAGAGCAAGACTCCTGAATTTTGGATAGCATCGGCCTCTGCTCTTCAGACTTTTTATTTCTTCCCAAATGCAGAATGAAAATATTTCTGATCAGAAAAGGATTAGTTCTCTATTTTTCCCACCACTATAGATTTTAATAGCTTTTTAAATTAGTGTGACCATAAAATTTAGAGAACCCCTTATCTAGTACAAGTCAGGACACTGATATAAGTCAATTTTAAACCCTTGATCAAAAAAAATTTAATCCTCATTGTACATAACACTATTCTTCCCTAGATTACCTTGATGAACTCCTGATCAAAAACAGCCTCTGCCTCAAAGTCTGGTGCCAGATTTCCCACCAGGGGGAGTTCACCCTGTGCAGAAAGATATCAGAATGTACATGTCAAAAACTTACGGTGAGTACAGATGATTCACAGCAATACCAAATAATACTATCAGATGGTATTAGAATATAAACTCAGTTATTTTGATTGTTATTCAGATGCAATATTTCAATTTTACCCAATGCAATCTTAATTTTATCGAATTCTTCATCCTTACTTAGCGAGGCTACAAGTAAAAGTTGTTTCTTGTAGCACAAACCTACTAAATAAGTCAAATTACTTACCAATAACAAAGAAAATGGAACACTACATTTTCTATTGTAAGAACGGTGTTCATTCAAGACAACAAACACACATGGGGCACAACAAAAATTATGTGTAACCCACAAATACATGACAAGATACATCTCCAGATGCAAAATACTTTCTATACCTCTTACATTTATAAGGAATGTAGTCACTAAAATACATGTAAAAAATCTGATTTGGAAAACTTGCTAGAGGGGAAAAAACCCAATATACAGGAACTTCAACTAATTTAGAATCAGAAACCAATAAATTACTAGAAGAATTAAAATAGATGGCATAATAATGAGATCAATTATTTTTATTCTTAAAAAATCGCCAATAGCAAAACAGTACACATTTTTCAGAACCCAAAAATTTACTCCTATCAGAATCATAAATAACACCCCAGAAAAAGAAGAAAAAATTCACTACATGGAAGGCAAACACATTAATACAGAAACAGTAATAATTCACCAAAAACCTGAAACTGGAAGGACACACACGCGCGCGCGAAGACATAGGGGGAAAATTACTCACAGCTCTGACGACAAAGTTGCGACGAGATTGAGAAGGGCGAGCCGAGATGGAACGGGGGGCACGGGATCGGAAGGGCTTGCGGAGGCCAATGAAGGAGTTAGGAATGGTTAAGTTTTGAGAGAAGGGTTTTGGAACGGTGGATTTGGGAGAAATGTAAGCCCTAGGGTTCGATGAGAGGAGAGTAGTTGAAGTAGCTGTGCATGCCATTGCTGCACTGTAGGTAAACGAATGCTCGGGAGGCTTGGTGTAGCTCTCTCTCCCTCTTAATATCTTCAGTGCCGTGTTTGTCTATGGAGGAGAAGTTCGTTCGTTGATTGGTGGCAGAGGGGATAAGCAGTCGGGGGTTGCGAAGGACTGGTGTTAGGTAATCTAGGTGGAGTATATTTTCACTTCGGGTGAATCTCGTTTTGTCCGATACAAAAATATTTAGTTGGACTAATGGCAACTAAAACCCTAAAAAATACTCGAATCTCAATTTATACCCTTAAATTTAAAAAATATTAATTTATATTTGAAAGATATAAATTCGTATCAATATGCACCTGAGACTAATTGTTATTCATTTTGTCGTTAAAAAAGTTTGGATTAATTATAAATTATACCTTCAAAATTTAAATATTTCACATTTATGATCTAAAAACAATTTCATCCATTAATGTTTGTTAAATAGTTTGCAATTGTGTCGTGTCGCAACATTTTCGTATCGTGTTTGAGTCAATAAAAAAATATTAAGAAAATTTCAACTACACCCCTTCTAGTTTATCATGTCTTTCGACCATCGTTTCTAACCAAAAAAAAATCATCTAAAATAACAAAATTACTCTTATATAAACTTAAACAATTTTTCTACGTAAAATTCAAGCCGATTAAAATTAATTTTTTTATATTATTAAAATTCTAGTTGATTAAAATTCGTTTTTCAACATATTAAAATTTAAGCCGATTAAAATTCAACTCAAACTGATTAAATTTTAATTTTTTTACGTCTTAAAAATTGAGCCTATTAAAAAAAATTACGTATTATAATTCGAGTCAATTTGAGCTCTACCTGAACTGTTATCGCCAATTAAAATCCGCTCCAAGTTGATTAAAATCTATATATTTTTATTTATTAAAAACTGATTAAAAATAAATTTTAATCGACTCGAATAGAATAAAGTACAAAAGATTTCAAATCTACAAAGATATAAAAAAATGACTTTTATTCTTTTTTGGTTAAGATTGTTTTAAACTACTCTAATTTTGATTAGAGGGTTACTATGAACTCTCCAAATTTTATATTATATACCCTCCCAATCTCCCATGCAAGTTTTGGCGCGTGAATATAAATTAATCAATACATTTTGATTTTTTTTGAACTAATTTTTATGATTAATTGTCATAATTTGTTATTTGATTTTGAATGTGAATATATATATTTATAATTGACAATTTTTTTTTGTTACTTCATACTTTCAGGTACGGGCAATGTTTTGTTTGTACTTGCACATTGTAAAATCGTAGAAAAAAATTGGATTTGTCCCTGGGTAAGTTACTTTTTTTATTCCACCCAGTTTATTTTTCCTTGGTTTTGTATTTTTTTATTTGATTATTTGTATTACATCATATAACAAAACATCAAAACCAAAAAAAAATTCACTAAGTTGTCGATTGAGTTGTACTGGGTAGAATCAATTTTGAAATTTTCACTTTCAAAATTGAATTTTAACTTTAACTTTTTATTTTGAATTGGGTTGGCTTAAAGTTTGTTTTATAACCAAGCTCTTACATTGAAACCAATAAGTTCAAACCACGCTTCTATACAAACAATGATAAATTGAATTATAAGTTAAAAATAGCACCAAAATTCTATTTTTTTGTTAAAATTTTAAAAGTATATTAATAAAAATTTAATTTAAAATATTTAGATATTTTTGAAAGTTCTGAATATGAGCATTATATATTCACACTATTAGATATTAATGTGTAACATCTACAAATTAAAAAACACATCTATTAGATATTTCTATGAAAAAATATAAAATTACCTAATCAATGCATGCCAATGAAAATGTCCTAGAAGGATTTTAGAGATAGTAAGGACCTATAAATACCCCACTAGGGATGTCAATCGATTTAAAAATAAAATAAAACACTTACTTATCATTTAAAATATATGAGTTATTATTTACGATAAAAAATCTCACATATACAATAAAGTACAAAGAATTTCAAATTTCAATGGACATAAAGAATAATTTTTATTTTTCGCGATTAAGATTATTTTAAACTACTCTAATTTCTATTTGAATGTTACTATGAACACCCCAAATTTTATATTATATGTCCTCCCAAACTCCCATGCAAGTTTTGGGCGTAAATATAAATTAATTAATGTATTTTTTTAACTAATTTCTATGATTAATTGTTATAATTTGTGGTTAGTTTTGATGTATAAATATAAATGATAATTTTTTTTATTACTTTGTACCTTCAAACACGAATAATGTTTTCTTTGTTCTTGCTCAACGTGAAATCATCGAGGAGGATCAATGGATTTGTCGCTAGGTAAGTTCTTTTTTTAANTTTGTACCTTCAAACACGAATAATGTTTTCTTTGTTCTTGCTCAACGTGAAATCATTGAGGATCAATGGATTTGTCGCTAGGTAAGTTCTTTTTTTAACTCCACCCAATTCACTTTTCCTTGGTTTTGTATTTTTTATTTGATTATTTGTGATATATCACACTATATATCATCAAAAAAAAAAAATTAACTGGGTTGTTGGTNTAAGTTCTTTTTTTTACTCCACCCAATTCACTTTTCCTTGGTTTTGTATTTTTTATTTGATTATTTGTGATATATCACACTATATATCATCAAAAAAAAAAAAAATTAACTGGGTTGTTGATTTGATTGGACGAGTACAATCAGTTTTGAAAATTTCACATTCCAAATTAAATTTTAGTTTTAATTTTTTATTTTAAAATAGGTGGGTTTAAAGTGTGTTTTACAATCAAACTACTACATTGAAAACAATCAAAATGAAATTAATTTGAAATATAAGTTTAAAACAACACCAATATGACATTTTTTTCATTAAGATTCTAAAAATATATTAATAAAAGTTTAATATAAGATATCTACATGCTTTGGAAAGATTTTAAAATGAGCGTCATATATTTGCAAGATCCACTCTATACCAAAAAAAAATATAGGATAAATTTCACCAACATCCTCTCGAGATTGACCTAATTGCAGGGATACCCCTTATAATTTTTGAAATATCATTGTCACCCCTTGTCAGATTATGTCTGCCTGTGATTTTACCGAATTACTCTTCAAGACTTCAACCCCCAATGGTGTCTAAAATATCCTACACACAACCCAATTTAATTTAGAATTTAATTTCATCAAATTGAACTTCAATTTCAGAATATTTACATTTAATTTCATTCGTTAAAAAATTAATTTCATCAAACTAATAAAAATTTCACCAATTTAATATTTTAAAATTTAATTTTGTCAAATTAATATTATGTTTATTTAATTTTATTAAAGTAAAATTAAACTGAACTTCAATTTCATCAAATTGTTTCATTAATTCAAATATTAATTTTATCACACTAACACTAATTTTATTAATTTAACACCAAATTAATATTTAATTTCATCAATTTCATATTCATTTTTATTAAATTAACATTTTAAATTTTAATTTTTTCAAATCAATGTCAAATTAGCATTCAATTTATTTAATTTAGAATTTAGTTTTATTAAATTAACGTCAAATTGTACTTTAATTTCATGACAGTAGCACTTAATGTTATCAATTTAACACCAAATTAATATTTAATTTCATCAATTTCATATTCAATTTAATCACATTATTATTTTAAAATTTAATTTTGTTTGATGAAACTAAATTCTAAAATAAATAAATTGAATGCCAATTTGACTTTAATTTGATGAAATTAAATTTCCGAAATATTAATTTTATAAAATTGATTATGAATTTGATGAAATTAAATGTTAACTTGGTGTTAAATTGATGAAATTAAATATTAATCTACAGTTAAATTGATGAAATTAATATTTAAATAAATGAAATTATATATCAATTTGATGAACCTAAATTTTTAATTAAATAAATTGAATGTTAATTTGAATTTAATTTATTAAATTAAATTTTAAAATATTACCAATGGGTTTTTGGTCCAATAATACTCCTTACCTTGTGAAAACTTTGTCTTCTTAAGATCAAGGATTCAAGTCCCTTTCCCCTTCCCCCTCGNTTTTAAAATATTACCAATGGGTTTTTGGTCCAATAATACTCCTTACCTTGTGAAAATTTTGTCTTCTTAAGATCAAAGATTCAAGTCCCTTTCCCCTTCCCCCTCGCAAAAAAAATGAAAAAAAAATTTTAAAACATTAATTTGATGAAATTGAATTTGAATTTTACAAAAATAAATATAATTTTGGTGTAAAATTAATAATAGTATGAAATAAATATTTGAATTAATGACATTTACGGTCAATTGGTAATAAAATTGGAAGAGTCAACTTGAGGGTAAATTTGGAAGTTCATTGTAAAATATGGCATGACATCATTATTCTGATGTGTGCCAATAACAATAATGACTATAGGGGTATTATGTGAAATTTAAGATAAATTACAAGGGCATGCAATAATATTTTAAAATTTATAGGGGTGTCTCTACAATTAGGTCAATTTGGAGGGGGTGTCAGTGAAATTTACCCTAGATTCTACAAAGTAAATAACACATCTATTATACATTTTTATAGAAATATGAAAAAATATAAAATTATCTAATTAATGCATTCTAAATAGAATATCTTAGGGTCCGTTTAATTAATAAGAAAAATATAAAGTACACAGGATTTCAATTCACAAAAGACATGTACATAAAAATAATTTTTATATTTTGTGGTTCAAATCATTTTAAACTAGTCTAATCTTGATCCAATCACTACTATTAACTCCCCAAGTTTTATCCTTCCAAACTCCTATGCAAGTTTTGGACGTAAATATAAATTAATTAATATATTTTGTTTTTTTTGAACTAATTTTTTGTGATTAATTGTTATAATTTTTGGTTGATTTTGGGTATAAATATAAATATTTATGGTTGACATCTATTTTATTACACCGTGCCTTCAGACAAACGTTGTTTTCTTTATTCTTGCTCAATGTGAAATCATAGAGAATCAATAGATTTGTCATTGGATAAATTTATTTCTTTACTTCAAAGAGTTCATTGTTCTTTTTGATCAATCACTAATCACTTGCACTCTAAGAGTAAGGGTCAATGAAAACATTTTAAACTACTCACATATCCAAAGGCTATCCGATATGAGATAGCCCCAGTCCCCACCACCACTTGTCGCGAAAAGTAGGGAGTCGAGCCCTACCACCAGACGCCTCGTACACATTTTTTCATTTCGTTTGATAAATCACTAACCACTTATTCTAACAAAGTAAGGATTAGTGAAGACATTTTAAACTACTCGCACACTCAAAGTCTATCCGACGTGGGAGAGCTCCGTTCGTTGTTCCTTGGTTTTTGCATTTTTTATTTGATTATTTGTGTTACATCACATTATAAACCATAGCACCAAAAAAAATAAAAAAAAAATAGTCTAACATGGTAAACCATCGAGACCAATTTTTTCTTTTTTTTAACTGGGTAATTGATTGTGTTGTAGTGGTTAGAATCAATTTTAAAATTTCACATTCAAAATTAAATTTTAGTTTTGATTTTTTATTTTGAATTGTAAATACATCCACAAGAAGAAAAATAATACATATATCCACAAAAAACTGATGTTCAGAACTGAGCGAAGAGCCCGCTTCTTCAGTTAGACCCTATTCCCACGCGACGCTACTTGAAAATCTTTTGCACAGAGACAGAGGGAGAGAGAGAGTTGGATCAACAACCTCTACGTTTGGTCCTTGTCGGTTCTCTACAGTACGAGCCACAACGTTGTGGTGAACTCTCTTTTTCTTTTCAATCTTTGTTCATCAACATCAATNATTAATATATTTTGTTTTTTTTGAACTAATTTTTTGTGATTAATTGTTATAATTTATGGTTGATTTTGGGTATAAATATAAATATTTATGGTTGACATCTATTTTATTATACCGTGCCTTCAGACAAACGGTGTTTTCTTTATTCTTGCTCAATGTGAAATCATAGAGAATCAATAGATTTGTCATTGGATAAATTTATTTTTTTACCTCAAAGAGTTCATTGTTCTTTTTGATCAATCACTAATCACTTACACTCTAAGAGTAAGGGTCAATGAAAATATTTTAAACTACTCACATATCCAAAGGCTATCCGATGTGAGATAGCCCCAGTCCCCACCACCACTTGTCGTGAAAAGGAGGGAGCCGAGCCCTACCACCAGACGCCTCGTACACATTTTTTCATTTCGTTTAATAAATCACTAACCACTTATTCTAACAAAGTAAGGATTAGTGAAAGACATTTTAAACTACTCACNAACAAAGTAAGGATTAGTGAAAGACATTTTAAACTACTCACACACTCAAAGTCTATCCGACGTGGGAGAGCTCCGTTCGTTGTTCCTTGGTTTTTGCATTTTTTATTTGATTATTTGTGTTACATCACATTATAAACCATAGCACCAAAAAAAATAAAAAAAAAATAGTCTAACATGGTAAACCATCGAGACCAATTTTTTCTTTTTTTTAACTGGGTAATTGATTGTGTTGTAGTGGTTAGAATCAATTTTAAAATTTCACATTCAAAATTAAATTTTAGTTTTGATTTTTTATTTTGAATTGTAAATACATCCACAAGAAGAAAAATAATACATATATCCACAAAAAACTGATGTTCAGAACTGAGCGAAGAGCCCGCTTCTTCAGTTAGACCCTATTCCCACGCGACGCTACTTGAAAATCTTTGCACAGAGACAGAGGGAGAGAGAGAGTTGGATCAACAACCTCTACGTTTGGTCCTTGTCGGTTCTCTACAGTACGAGCCACAACGTTGTGGTGAACTCTCTTTTTCTTTTCAATCTTTGTTCATCAACATCAATCCACCGCCAATTTGTTCGTCCCATCCTCTTCCTTTCTGAATATGAATAGTGTATGTTTCAGTGTGTAGGTAAATTTTAATTCAAATCCATCTGGGTTTGCTTTCTTTAACATTGGGTGTCTGTTCTTGAAGTGGGTTCCTTTTCTATTCCATGACAAATGTAGAGAGAGAAAATACCTGAGTCTTCAACTGGATGTCTTTGTTTTAATGGGGAGGAGAGATCAGATTCCAATTCCATCTGCCTCTGCTTTTCTTCCCATTGCATTATTCATTTTCAAACTTGGTTTTCTGTCACTATCTTATTGACAAATATAAAAGAAAATGATGTAAATTTTTATGAGTAGTGCTTTAATATTGTTTGACAATATTCCATCATTTATGTTTCCCTTTCTGCATTGAGAAGAAATAATTCTAGAGGTTGTCTTTTATAGTGTTCACAATTTCAGTGGGAATGAATGAATGGCTGGTTTGTGGTTCTATTCAAGTTATCGTCACTTGAAATCATAAAGTTCATCNTCTAGAGGTTGTCTTTTATAGTGTTCACAATTTCAGTGGGAATGAATGAATGGCTGATTTGTGGTTCTATTCAAGTTATCGTCACTTGAAATCATAAAGTTCAACCGTGTTAGATTTTCTGGGCAAAATTCGTTGTTTCCTTCAACTAATCATTCTGATCAACCTCTAAAATTCTCTAGTTTGTTAAAGGTTCATGGTAGCTCATACTAGTTTTGATGCTCACCATCAAGATTTATGTTTTATCATGTGTCCTTGTAGTTAGGAATACAAAGTATATGCCATAGCACATAATTGGAAATTCTTGTGCTCAATATTGAAATGGCAGAGAGAAATGCACATTTCACGGGGCAGAAATCATTGTTTTGTTTGTTTCTTGTTACAGCAATCTTGTTCATGTTATCTTGGTTCTTTGTTTGGCGTTCAACTGGCCGACCTCACTTCATTGACCATAGTTTATTACCTAATTCCAAGATCTTTGCTACGATTGACAATGATAATCCTGAACCCCGGATTCAAAGTGATATTGGACCCTCAATTGGGAATGCTGAAGATGAAGTAGAAGCACCACCAAAGAAGAATCTAGCTGAATGCAATCCAAATAAAGTATTCCTTAAGGTTTTCATGTATGATTTACCCCCAGAGTTTCATTTTGAGTTGTTGGGTTGGAAAGCTGAGGGAGAGAGTGTTTGGCCTGATATTCGAAAAAAAGTTCCTGATTATCCTAGTGGGTTAAACTTGCAACACAGTATAGAATATTGGCTTACGTTGGATCTGCTATACTCAGAATTTGCTGACAGTTTAAGTGGCCATAGTGCAATAAGAGTTCATAATGCCAGTGAAGCTGATGTTGTATTTGTTCCTTTTTTTTCATCCATAAGCTATAACAGGTATTCTAGGGTGAAGCCACACGAAAAGGGAAGCAAGAATAAATTGCTACAAGAAAATTTGGTCAAATTTTTGACAACTCAAGAAGAATGGAAGAGGTCAGGGGGAAGAGACCATATAATTGTCGCCCACCATCCAAATAGCCTTTTAGATGCAAGAATGAAGCTGTGGCCTGCAATGTTCATCCTTGCGGATTTCGGAAGGTATCCCCCAAACATAGCTAACGTTGACAAAGATATCATTGCACCTTACAAGCATGTAATCAAAAACTTCGTCAACGACTTGTCTGATTTTGATAGCCGACCAACTTTGCTGTACTTCAAGGGTGCCATATACAGGAAAGACGGTGGGTTTGTCCGGCAAGAGTTATTTTATCTTCTAAAAGATGAAAAAAATGTGCACTTCTCGTTTGGAAGTGCCCAAAGAGATGGGATTAATAAAGCTGCACAGGGAATGCACTCTTCAAAATTTTGCCTCAACATAGCGGGTGACACTCCCTCATCAAACCGCCTCTTTGATGCCATTGCTAGTCACTGCGTACCAGTTATCATCAGTGATGACGTTGAGCTTCCCTATGAAGATGTCCTTGACTATTCCGAGTTCTGCATATTTGTTCGTACATCGGATGCTCTCAAAGGAAAATTTCTCATAAACCTCATCAAGAGCATTGGACGGGATGAGTGGAACAGGATGTGGAAAAGGCTGAAAGAAGTTGAAAATTTCTTCGAGTTTCAGTATCCATCGAAGGAGGGTGATGCTGTCCAAATGATATGGCAAACTGTGGCTCGTAAGGTTCCTGCTATTAGAATGAAGGTACACAAATCTAAGCGGTTCTCTCATTGGAATGGTTCTAGAGAAAGAGGGCCAAGATCACTCCCATTGCCAAGAAATTTTTGGTGAGGTTGACTAGCAATTAATTTTTTTTTAATGATTTAACTTGTTTTAAAAAAAATAGATATTATTTTAGACAAAAAAAATTATATTTAAACATAATTTAACTTAGCTATCGATTTTTTGTTCCTCTCCCCAACAGATTCAGTCCCTCACGTCCAACTTCAAGAAAGCAAAACTAAACACAGTATAGATACAAATACCAACAAAATTTTATTTGTCAAGAAACTATCATAAATTATAAATTTAAAGTGATCAATTAAAAAATATAAAGTTTTAATAATCACAAAAAAATTAGAAGATCGAATTGCTGAGTTTGGATCGAATTGCTGAAAAGAGAGGTAAAAACAAAGAAAAATGAAGAAGAAATTATAATGAGTATTACATTTAACAAATTGTGAGAATGGATTTTGAGATCTAGTTGGTAACCGTTGCATGAAATCTTTTCTAAAAAGAGAAGGGAGAAGCCCAAAAACAGGTATACCATTTTAGGACTCTCATCTCTCGTACAATTCTCCCTATCTATTTATCTTATATTCTCTCTCTCTCTCATATTATTATATATATTTTTTTGTTTCCCCGGTGTTACTATATATGTAACGACATGTAACTTGCTTCTTAATTTATAAATAACACATAAATAAAAAATAACACATTGACTATAAATACCAAATAATATTCAACATGAAATTAATCTTAGATTGTAAATTTATATATAATTTTATTAAAAATTGACATTTAATATTTTTCAATTTATATTAAACTTTGTCAAACTAATATTGAATTAATTTTTTGTTATCAAATTAATATTGAAATTTATTTAATCAATTTCTTGGAGTACTAAATTATATAAATTTTTTGGGTACTAAATCAATTTTTATTTGATTTTATTAAATTTTTAATTTTTTTAGTACCAAATTTGGAGAACGACAATTGTAAAAATAATAAATTTTTTTGGGATGAAATTATCAATCTTCATTAGTAACATTGACGGAAGAGAGATAGAGGGAGTCTCCATGCAATATATTCAAACTTTAAAGGGTTTCCGTGTTATTTATAAAATGTTAAGAGGCGTCCGTGTAATATTATCAAAACTCAGATGATATCCGTGATTTTTATCCTGTTTTTTAATTCAATATTAATTTATTATTATTTTATCTTAAAAACTTGAGCAGTTATTAGTTAGGAAGGTTTGTTGGTAACCAAAAAAAAATGTGTGTAAGTGTGCTTTTGTGTATATTTATATGTAGATGATTGAACATGTGGTGATTAAATTTATAATTATATTGTGTCATATGAGGTTAAATGATGATAGTGATAATAAGTTCATGAGTTTTATAAATAAATAAAATTTGATTGATTTTATTTATCACTTAAAGATTATGAATTTAATTGTGTTCTGTTAGTATTTTTTTTTTTTTACTTGAGATATTTATTATATGGGGATATGGTGGATTGGAAATATGGGGGATTGAGTTTATAATTATGCTATATTATTAGATTGAGTGGTAGTAGAGGTGATAAATTTGTGAGACTTATAAATAAACAAGATTTTATTTATTGCTTAAAGATTACAAATTTCAATGAATTATGTTAGTTTTTTTTTCCAGAGGCATTTGTATATATAGTGTTGTTTTAGAGAGTTTTTATATATTTTTGTGACAGTTTCATTAATGTAGAGGATATAGTTGACGATATTTTGAATCACTTTAAAAAAAGAATTGGTATAAATATTTTTAGGTCATTCCTTTTAAATTTGGGCAATTTTTTTAACTTTTTTTTGTTTATTATATAATGTCTTCGGGCAAGGTAGTGAATCTATATCTATACTACTAATAAAAGTTTATTAACATGAAAATTTTTTAATTCTCTATTTTACCCTTATAAAAAATTACAAAGATCACTCTACGATTTTATAGTTAAGTATATATATACTTCTAATAAAAATACCTTAACATGAAAAAATTTTGATTCTTTATTTTACATTTATAAAAAATTACAAAGACCACTTTATCCTTTAATAATTAAATATCTAAATTATCTATTCTCTATATATAAATATCACTTTTTATGAAATTTTTTGACTAACTATATACTTTAAAAAATATACATTATTATATTTTCAATAAAGTGTTCAAAAAAAACTTTCAAAAACTCTATCAATTTAATATTACTCATTTCATATGCAAAGATAACATTATCCGCACATATGCTTATTTTCTTTTTCATTGAAAAGTTTACCCTTTCATTTATAAGATAAAAAATAATTGTTTATATAGTTTTTTAAAATGATTTATGCTATATCAATATAACTTTTCAGTCTCAATAAACTTTCTAAGTTGTATTAAAATTTTATGTGAAAACAGTTTATAATGTATCCCTAAGTAAAACTTGAATTTTTTCAAAATTTGATATGTTTTAAAATATATATTATAGAGTAGTATATTAAATTTTATTCTAATTGACCTAACTAATTCTTAATTACATTAAAGTTTCAATATGAGTAATATATTGATAGTTACTTTTATTTTATTCAAAGAATTATAAGTAGAATTCTAATCGAATGAATTTCAAAAAATATAATTTCTTAAACGTCACAAAAAAATTACTCTCAATCACAGAATTCTAAAAAAAATAACTTTAACTATTTTTTTTCTTATAATTAGAACAATGAATTTTGGGAGTATTCAAAATTTTCATAATCCTATAATATAATATGAGTAATAAAAAATTAAGCCTCAATAAAATTTTGCCAGAAGTTTCTATCAAAATGGTCAAAAAAGGACCCCTAAACTGTCTCCATATAAGAACAATTCCTCATTTCTAATCTCTGTAAAAATAGAATTTTGGAATCATAGTAAGTTTTATCCTTGATGATACCATGAATAAATTCATGTTTCAAACAAAGGCTACAACACAATAAAAGGATTCATTCCCATATCCTAACAAATTATGTACACCATTATTACTCGAGGATCACACTACCTTAGTGGATAAATAACAGACTCTTGCCATGTCCAAAGAATGAGCAAATTGCAATTTTTAAAGACTCTGATTTTATTATTCTCCAAAGAATACAAGTCAAATAAACAAGAGTCTCAATTACAGTAGATTAGCTTAGTTCTTCAACTTTGTGAACCACTTAATTCGTTTTGCTCTTGCTTGTTGCTACTCTCTTCACACACGCACATCATTCACTTAACACAACACCTACCCTTACTCATACTTCTCGGTTTCATACACCATGAATCTTAAAAGGTGATTAGTCATATTCAAAAGTGTAATTGAATCCAAAATATGTTAAGTGAACATAAAAATTGAATGCACACTTAAAGTTAATAGCTCCACCTAAAAAAGAGTATAAATACCTAAAATAATAATAATAAATATGCATGGTATGAAATTTTTTTCCCACCAAACTCATTAACCTATGGAAAGGAAGGACAGTCCCACCTCATATGTAACATGAAAATTGTTGGAAGTCCTGGCTATATATCTCTCATTGTGCATATGAGCTAGGACAATTGATCATGTTTCTTTATACCATTGGCCAAAGTATGTTTGGATCGACAACAATATCAAAATGTATTACTGAAAGAGTAATGTTATGTGCCGAGAAAATGTGCATCAAATCAGTTGCAACCGTTAGATTAGTGGGTCTTATCACTGATCCAACAATTACAATTGATTTAGTGTAAGTTTTAGTACACAAATTTGGTGCATAAAAAATTATCGTTTTTAAAATGGCCTCCTTTCCAAACTAGGCGAGTGTTTTGTTGACATGTCATAAATATGAAAAGTAACTACGATAAGTGTTTCCCACCAACACCAAAAGCAACTAATAAAAGGTATGGATTCAAGGTAGAGTAGTGTTATATGAATTTAATTTGGAGATTTAATTATAAATTTAATTTAATATAATTATTAAATCTTTTATGAGTTCAAATGTCAAATAAAATTCACTACTAATCTAATAAAAAGTCCCAAAACTAGATTTAAATAGCATTTTAGTTCATTTTCAGTAATTATAGTTGTGAAGTTCAAGTTTTTAAGCTCGTGGATCATCAAACGAATCTTGTTTTAATGTTTTTTTGAGTAAGTATTTTTTAAAGATTTTTATTATAAACCTGAGTGTCTTTTTTTTTTCGTGGGGAGGGGATGTGTGTTTGGTTTAACGATATTGTTTATTTGTGGGATAATTACAATGACGAAAAATGTTATTTGAACTTAAAAATTTGACATAATTTATTGATCTAATAACGTGCCTTTATTAGAACAATTGGATAAACATCAAGTTCTAATGTTTAAAGGAGCTCACAGTTAATCCAAATGTCATAGTAAATTAGGTTAGCAAATTAGGTCCCAATAGCATTCCTCTTACAATGACACACCCTCTTGTTTCTAACAATTTCACTGAACCTTCTAGTGTTTTTGAAATTACAATGACCAGAATTGTCAAATGAATAAGGTTAACCAGAATTGTCAAAAATAAAACTTAAAACCCATCTAAAAATAGTTGACACATTCCATACAAACCCAATCACGTAGCCTCTCTCTCTCTCTCTCTCTCTCTCTCTCTCTCTCTCTCTCTCTCTCTCTCTCTCAGTGACTATCAATGTGGTCATTATCCCATCACTGTGATTGCTACCAACACGGTGCCCATCGCTGACCAACGCCAATCGAATCGTTCATTTCCTCCTTTCCTCTCTCTCATTTCTTTTCCCCAGTAATGATCCTAGTTTCTTTAATGCATAGAGATGCCATAGCTGCAAGCATTCGCATGCTCTACAAGCCTAAAACAAAGAGGAGCAAAGAGAATAAACACAGTATGATGAAAGGATGATTAAATAGTAATGCTATTGGGACCTAATTTATTAATTTAATTTGTTGACCTAATCCACTATAATTTTTGGATTAACTGTGGCTTCCATCAAACATTGAAATTTGGTGTTTATTCAATGGTTTCAATGAAGCCACGTCATTAGGACAACAACTTATGTCAGTTTTTTAAGTCTAAATAGAATTTTCCTCACATTAAAATAGGGTTTCATTCGTATCTATTGTTAATTTGATCGGACAATCAAAAGATTCGTGTCTAACTTTAAATATAAAGTAGCTATTTAATGAGTATTATAAACAAAAAAGTAAGTATTTTATAATTTTTTAAATGTTGTTTTATGAATTGTCATAAATGTGAAATATACGACACAACGCAATTGATTCAACACAAAAATATTTTTTGTGTTAAATTTTTTTATTTATTGACTTGAACACAATACGAAAATGATATGACACGACACAAAATGAAACAATACAAAAAATGTTACGATACAATACAATTAAGAGATATTTAGCGAGTATTAATGGATAAAAAAAATTTTGAATTATAAATGTGAAAATTTTAAACTTTGAAGGTATAATTTATAATTAACCCAAACTTTTTTAACAGCAAAATAGATGGCAGTCAACCCCCGGGGCACACTAATACAAATTTATGCTTTTCATGATATAAATATATATTTTTAAACTTTAAGAATTCAAATTAAAATTTGAGTCATTTTTTAGGGTACAAACTGTGATTAGCCCTATAAAATAACAATCTCTTCCCCGTCTTTTTGGGTAAATTATATTTTATGCCCTTAAATTATTACCTTTATTTTATTTTATACCCTCAACTATAAAACTTTTTACATTATACCCTAAAGTATTAATTTTATTTTATATCACTCCAATAGATAAATATTTATCAATTTTTTCGATGGTAAATGCGCATGTGCATGGTCTGTACCGTCAAAAAAAAAATACATACCCATGAACTTTGTCTTTCTTAAGCTCTAATTTTTTTTCCTTTGCCCGACCTTATTTTTCTTCGTAGCAACCATTTGGTTACAAAATAGGTAAAAATAAAGTAGTGCTAGACACTTATCGGAAAGTTCTTTAGAGTTTTTCATTTGGCAAATTTTCAAGTTTATTGTTATCTATTGGAGTGATATGAAATAAAATTAATATTTTAAGATGCAATATGAAATTTTTTATAATTGAGGTACAAAGTGAAATAAGGGTAATAGTATAGGGCGATAAAATGTAATTTACTCTTTTTTTTGGGCAAATTTCAACTCAAAAGATCACTTATTAAATATTCAATATTTATGTTCCAAAAAGAATTCCATCCAATAATGTTCATTAAATAACTCTCAATTGTATAGTCTCATAACATTTTCATGTCGTGTTCGAGTCAATAAAAAAATATTTTTAAAATTTTAAAAAAATTATAAAATAGGGTTAATCTCATTTTACACCCCGAAAGATTGTTCGAATCTCAATTTGCACCCTCAAAGATCAAAAATCTCAATTTACACCCTCAAAGATAGAAATTTGTATCAATGTGCACCCCCAAAGATTAAAAATCTCAATTTGCACCCTCAAAGATAGAAATTTGTATCAATGTGCATCCCCAAAGATCAAAAATCTCAATTTACACCTTCAAAGATAGAAATTTGTATCAATGTGCACCTAAAATTAAATTAATAAATTATACCTTGATCCCCTCATGTTTGTCACTTAATCATTTGAACTCCTTCACATTTAGAATATTCCCCTTACATCTCATGACGTTTATGCATGTGTAACACATAACCACTTTTCGTTGATATATATTAATATAATCGTTAAAAAATATGATTTTATCCTAATATAAAATTATAATTTTATATTACCTTTTATTTTGTGGATTCGATATACTCTAAAGTTGAAAATCAAGCTTACCATTTGAATGTCTAATAAAATGTAGATATTTATATAAAAGGTAATATAAAAAATATTATATAAATATTTATATTTTATTAGACATTCAAATGGTAAATTTGATTTTGAACTTTATAGTATATTGAACCTATAAAATAAAGGGTAATATGAAATTATAATTTTTTATTAGGATAAAATTATATTTTTTAACGGTTATATTAATAGATATCAATGAAAATGGGTTACGTGTTATACGTGCACAAATGTCATAAGATGTAGGAGTAATATTCTAAATGTGAAGAGGTCTAAATGATTAACTGACAAATATGAGGGGATTTAGGTATAATTTATCAATTTAATTTTAGGTGCACATTGATACAAATTTCTATCTTTGAGGGTGCAAATTGAGATTTTTTATCTTTGGGGTACATATTGATACAGATTTCTATCTTTGAGGGTGCAAATTGAGATTTTTGATCTTTGGGGGTGCACATTGATACAAATTTTTATCTTTGAGGGTGCAAATTGAGATTTTTGATCTTTGGGGGTGCAAATTGAGATTCGAACGATCTTTCGAGGTGCAAAATGATATTAACCCTATAAAATATTTATTTTTTACTTACAATATTCGGTAAATAACTATTTTATGTCTACAGTTAAACACAACAGTAGAAAAAAATAGTTAACGAGTATTATTAGCAAAGAATAAGTATTTTTAATTTTAAAAAAATATAGTATTATATGAATTGCCGTGAAATATATGACACAACGTAATTGACTTGATAAAAAAATATTTTTTGTTAAAAATATTTTTTATTGACTCAAATAAGATACAAAAATGTTATGACACGATATAATTGAGAGTTATTTAACCAACATTAATAGATAAATATTTTTTTGAATCATAAATATGAAATATTTAAATTTTAAGAGATATAAATTATAATTAATTCAAAATTTTTTAACTATAAAATAGACGACAGTTAATTTTAGGCGTACATTAATAAATATTTATACTTTTTTAGAATTAAATTAATATTTTAAAATTTTAAAATAACAAATTAAAATTAAATTAATCTTTTATGGTACAAGGTGAAATTACCTTTTTCTTTGTACCCTTTACTATTGTCCTTTTCTGCAACCCTCGGATTTTAGATAACACATTTCCATTCTTTACTCCGACAGAATCTCTGGCCTTATCTGTTTCTCACTTCAACACCACTACAACTACATGAACCTCTCATTTTCCTCTCCATCCAAAGATGTAGCCACCCAGAAACACTATGCAACAAACGCTCCACCTCTACTCCGCCCACAACGCCACCTTTCCTACCACCCGCTTCCCATTCAACCATCCCAACTTTCTTTCTCTTCCTCGTTTAACATACCTTCACCTCCCCCATCTCTCCTCCTCCAAATCACCCACTATTTCTCTCCCCCCAAATTCATCACAAACACACTCCGTTTCCTTAACCCTCCAAAAGCCACAACCCCAACTACAAAATCACCCCGTACCCACAAACCCAAATCCCCAATTCGAAGAAAAAATGATTTATCTAGCCTCCATGGACATTGACCTTTTAACTCTCGTGACAACCAACCCACCTCTAGCCTCCGTTCCCATCAACCAAATCAAATCCATTGTTGAATACCTTCACTCCATAGGTCTCACCACCACCGATCTCCGCCGTATCTTCAGCATGTGCCCAGAAATTTTAACCCAAAATCTCACCACTATTGTCCCCGTCATCACATTTCTCTTACGCGAAGCCCGTATCAACGGCAAGGATCTTCGCCACGTCATCCACCGCCGTCCCCGCCTCCTCACTTGCGGCGTCGCCACCCGCCTCCGCCCCACCCTATTCTTCCTTCACAGCACAATAGGACTTGAGGATGTGAGGAAACAAACATCACTCCTTTCGTGTTCAGTAGAGCAAAAATTCGTTCCTCGTATAGATTACTTCCAGAAATTGGGCTTCTCATATCGAGAAACCATCTCAATGTTCCGAAGATTTCCCTCGTTGTTCTGCTATAGTATCGAGTCAAATTTCGAACCGAAATTTGATTACTTTGTGGTGGAAATGGGAAGGGATATGAAGGAATTGAAAGATTTTCCGCAGTATTTTTCGTTTAGTTTAGAGAATCGGATTAAACCGAGGCATAGGAAATGTGTGGAGAAAAGGGTGTGTTTGTCACTGCCGGAAATGTTGAAGTCAAGCGAGGAAAGGTTTAAGGAGAGATTGGAGGTGTGTTATAGTTCATCGATGCCGGTGAGAACTTCTCCGTTGTGTTGTACAAAGTACAAATTGTGAAGTGGATTAATTTGTTATAGATTTTACTATTTCAATTATAAATATGTTTTTGTTTGTTTCATCTAATTTTGTCTGCATAGTGATTATTGGGAGCCCATGAGGTGGTGTAGCAATTTTTTCTTTTCAAAGAGTGAAAGTAAAGTTCATTCTATTTTTCTGTCCTAATGATTCTAATGGAAAAGGAGATATTGTAATTTGGTCTAGGTAATTTTTGTTCAAATAAAGCAAAAAAAAAGTAATTTTTTTTGTATTTGATTGTAATGCTGATTAAATTCATGTTGCAATGAAGTCATGTAAAAAAAGATCTCTGGCAAAACGTAATTCCCCGAGTTCAATCCTGGGTGCACCTTGCTTTTTTCTGGTGGCTTTCTTATGCCTATTCAGCAAGGGGGGCATTGGTCATAGCCGAGATTCGTCGAAGGGTATAGGATTCTATTTTCTACTGCAAGAAATATCGGCCCATTTTATTTGTTTATCAAGAAAGATATATGGTTCAATTCAACACCTTCCAACCCCAGTGACTCACGAAGAGCTACCAATCTTATTCAGGATTTGATATTTGAGTTTTGTCATGATGTTGGTCCAAAAAGATAAAGCAAATATCTGTGGGTAGCACTCTTATATCCATTCAATCACTGTTTACCAATTGTGATCAGGTGGCATGTACCAAGGCTGCACCTCCAAAAGTCTTTTGGCACAATACAGTGCTTGGGAATATGAATATATGTTAGGGTTTAACGAGTGAACAGCAGGTTTACATATGCCTAGTTCAACATATGTGTTTAGTTTTTACGAGATATGAGTATAATTTGTGGTCATGTGAATATAGTTACGTTTGTATTCTGATTTCTTTTCTTTTTTCTTTAGTAGTTCAGGGTTAGATGGAGGTTTTGGTCTTCTTACAATTTACGAACTAGGAGAAATGCTATTTTTGTGATGTCTGAATTTGGACCTTATTAAGTTAGATTATTTGGCTTTTATTAGATATATTCTGCGTAATTTCTATCTCTAAAAGGTTTAATGCACAATCTGTAAACAACGAACTTCCACATGGATACTCAGATGAATACAAAGATACTTTGGGGAAACTTGACAGTCCTATGCTTGTAGTTTCCTTGTGAAGGTAGTAGTAATTGGTTGTATCTTATGATAGTTTTTTTTTTTTTTTTTTTAAATTATGCTGCTTGTTTGTTCAATTATCTATGTGCTTAGAAGATTGCAGGCGGAGAAAGATGAGAAGTTGTTTCATGTTGTTGGATTTGTCAGTTGTGCAAATGCAATATCCTTTGATATGATCACATGCATGCAGTAGTCATGTTGTTATTGTTATTTTTTCTTTTTCAGAATGTGTATTCTTTTCAATTGTTGATCTAAAATGAATACTTGTTTGATTTTAGTGCCATTGCATTTTATTTGCAGCAGGAAATTTTTTTTGGAAAGTAGGTAATTAGCAACATTGGATAAAACTCATTACTTTCAGTTGATCACTTTTCTCCTCGTTTGACTGGACGCTGAGACCTTACTATGAGTCTTTTGGGGTCCAACATGTTACTCTGATGGTTGTGGTTTCTTGGTGCTGCAGAGCTGATTTAGGTGAGCCATTTGTGCTTTGATTTGGACAAATACAAGGCATGTGGAACTACAATCCTAATCTCAGATATAGTGGACCATTGCAATATTTTTCACGGATGTTCTTCCCATGTTGCTAGACCACATAAATGTTACTATGTTACCACCATTGTTTTTTGTTCATTGTAATTAATAGTAGATTGAGGTTTTGATCTTCTCAAACTTATGAGCTGACATTCTGATTGTGGTATTTTTTGTTCATTGTAATTAATAGTAGATTGAGGTTTTGATCTTCTCAAACTTATGAGCTGACATTCTTGATTGTGGTAATCTTCCAGTTTTGGATAGCAAAATGTTGGCTATTTTTTATTAGATAGGTTGTCTCTGAGGTTCATGCACTTGGGTTTCTCACAGTTATTTTGTACCAAGGAAGTGAAAATTAGAACGTAATCTAGCACTTAAATTTTACTTCTCTTCAGAACATGGGGCATGGTAATAATCGGATTTTATAGTCATTCAAACACGTAGGTCCGGAAGAAGAATGGCTAACTCGTATTTGAAGGCTTCACCAGTACTATTTTAGATTGGTAATTAGCAATGTAATCCCACTTATCTGATGCTATGTGCATTTGATCTTAGTAGAAAGCCAAGCCAACAGATTTACTGAAACCAAATTACAATGAGTGAATCTTTACCAAGTTTGGACCAAATGCAGAGATCTCGTCTCTGCAAGGTGGGAGTACACTATGCTGGTTGGGGTTATGGACCTAGAAGTGTGATTTTACTGATGGAGGCTATTTATTACTGTAGAATAGGTCTACATTCATTTTGTGATGGGTATTGATAGTCATGTGGTTAGGCTTTCATCTCTTGGTGAAGTGGAGGTTTCTAGCCAATTTTTAGAGCAAATGGATTGTATAATATCATTCAGGTATAGAGCAAGTTTTCCATCTTTTCATGATTTATTAATTGCAAAATGCTTGATTGTTGTAATGCCTTTTGATTTGGATCTAGTTGTGTTACGTGATTTTGATCTTATGCGTCTTATCCTCAGTATTCTTCTTCATGTTTGATGCACATGCTTTTGAGAAAATGAGCTTGACAGTAGAAAAAATTCTTAGATACGGTTTAGATGAATCTAAAGATATATTGGGAAAAGTTGATAAAACTCTTGATTGAGTTGGTCTTTTTATGAGGGTATAGTAATTGATTGCATTGCATCCAATGGAAATTTTCTGCCTGTAGTATCGGGTTATGATTCTGATTTTTTTTTTAATATAAGATTGATTGTAGTACTTGTGCCATATCTTTGGATTTGATCACAATATTATAGGTCCTTTGATTGAAGAATTGCTGACAGATTGGCATTGAAGCTACATATTGGCATTCAGATGGCATAAAGAGGAAAAGGATGGAGAAAATTCATCTTTTATAAGGTTATTTGTTTCTGTCACACCAATGGGGAAGCATTTGTCTCTAGTACTGTAGTAAACTTGGTTCCCAAAACCAAAGGTGGGACAAGGAAATTCATTTCTGCATCATTTTGCCCATTCTAATGGAGTGTAGACATGCTCTTTGTTTGCAGAAACAGTTGGTCTCCCACGACGGATATGAGTCTTTTCTACGTTTGGGTTGGATTTGCTGGCATCAGATTTATGATTTGTCATAAGGGTCATTGATTAAAACCATTCAATGACATAGTATGTGATGAACTTGGTAGAGCAGGATTGTAGGAAGCAGTACTGATCGAGTTAGATTTCAATTAAAACTGTTCATTTTTAGCTAATTTTGGACTGCCATGGTTTCTTATTGATGTTTGAGAGTAAAACTACTCAGCAGCTTTGGATATATTAGCAGTAATATTATATTCCTTAAGAGTTGTTTTATCTCCTACCAATTATTTTGGTATGTTAGCCTATATTCATACAATGGCCACGGTTGTCCCAAGAACTTAAACCTAGTCAGCATCTAGATGACCATTCCGGGTTTGCCACATCATCATTTGAGGGACCCGACAATGACGTGTTCCATCCGACGTGGGGACCCCTTGTTGGGTCTCTACGTACACCTCACTGTTTGAGACACGAACACGCAGTGGATGTGGCGGAACTAGTGTCAAATATGACTAAAAGTATCTGGAATACATAGTGAATTCGGTCAAACATCGCTAAGACACGGTCTAAATATTTTTTTAATTTTAAAAATGACTTGTATATAATAAAAAATATGTATTTTTTATTATATGAATTATATAATATGAATGTTAATAGATATAATGATGTTTAATAAAAATAATGAATATTTGTTTTGATTTATTTTAATTTTAATAAAAAAAATTAATATTTACTAGGTATAACATAGAGCTTTGATGTCAAAAATGAGCAATGTTATATGAATTTAAAAATTAGATTTAATAATTATGATGATTGATTTTATTGTGAGTTTCAGTATTTATTGAAATTTATTATCTATTCAATGGTTAAAATTATCAAGTTTAATTTTTAAATTTAATTTTTGGGTAAAATTCAGTTTACCCTCTTGTGATTTAGGTGTTTTGCACATGATCCCCTATAATTTGAAAATCAGCAGATTACCGTCTTGTGCTTTTGGACTAAAATACTACCATTAGTTTTTCCATTAAATTAAACCATCTATGACACACACGCGCTTAAAAGGAGATTTGACATAACAAAACTTTTTTCCTCCAAAAATAGACACAATAAAAGTACAATAATACAATTTTTTAATCTTTGTCTTTTTGAACAGTTGACTATCATATATTTTTCTCAAATAATTCACTCCAAGCACCATCTCGTTATCAAAATTTTTAACAACAAAATTTTAAAAATTAAAATTAAATGAATGATTCTTAACTATGCACGGCTCAAGTGAATTTCATCTTACCACTCAAACCATAGGAATAACTAATGGCTAGAGGTTCAATAATCATGGTTTTATGTGCAGTAAAGGGGTATGGCTTTGATGTTGTCGTTGGTTGCGGCGAGGAGAGCCTGGGAAGAGGGGGTTTGAGCAGAGAGGTGAGGGCAAGGGAGGAAGGGAGGGGATGGGATAGAGATATACCTGGGAGGGCTATTTGGCGGTGGGTTGCCAATAGTGGCAAAAAAGGTGGTGAGAAAAAGGAGCAATGAGATTGTTCCTTAGAGAAAGAGAGAGGGGAGAGGGGGTTGTTGATGGAGAGAGATGATGAAGAAGAGAGAGAGGGGGCAGTGACATTGCTGAGTCAGAGAGAGAGAGTGAGAGAGGCAACAAGGTATATAGTGAGAGAAAATCAAAATTCTTGTTTAAGCTTAAAATTTGAATTTTTGGGTATTCAAAATTTCGAGTTTTGGAGGTGAAGGGGGGCCTAATCCACAATTTTTAAGGTTAAGGAATCTATTTTTGAAGTTAGAATCGAGAAAGAATGAGGTTTAGTGGATGAAAAATTGAATTAAAAGTCGTGATAATTTTTGAAAATGATGAACCTGTCACTTTGGAGCTCTATTTTCACTTTCCTTGTGCATGATTTGGACAAACTAAATACATGGTTGGAAAGAGGGTAGAAAGAAGTTAAATTTAGGAATTTGAATCACCCAAAAAGATTGAGAAACGATGGAGAAATTAAGGACAAAACTTGGCCCAAATGTTGAAAAAAAAATATGGTATATACATAACTTGTCAAAATGAGTTTGCGATCACCTTTGAGCATAAATTCGTGGGTCATGGGGGTTATTTAAGGAAACAAGTCCGTGAGATTTAAAACTAGGTTGAGAGTGGAGGATATTGACATTGGTTTGAGGAAGTTTGGTACTTTGTGGAGAGAGAGAAAAACTTGTAAAATTGAGTGGTTGGTTGATTTTTCAAAAAATTAGACTACAGTTGTGAGGGAGGAAGAAGATGATGAATAGTTGAGGTACTAAAGTCATTTTACCACTTCTATTTACGGTGTTAATTGTGTATATCGATCCAAAAGCATAAGGAGATAATGTGCTGATTTCCAAATTATAGGGGTCATGTGCAAAATATTCAAACCACAGGGGATAAACTGGATTTTGTCCTTAATTTTTAGGGTTAATCTCATTTTGCACCTCGAAAGATTGTTCGAATCTCAATTTGCACCCTCAAAGATCAAAAATCTCAATTTATACCCTCAAAGATAGAAATTTGTATCAATGTGCACCCCCAAAGATCAAAAATCTCAATTTACACCCTCAAAGATAGAAATTTATATCAATGTGCACCCCAAAGATAAAAAATCTCAATTTGCACCCTCAAAGATAGAAATTTGTATTAATGTGCACCTAAAAACTAAATTGATAAATTATACCTATATCCCCTCATACTTGTCACTTAATCATTTAGACCTCTTCACATTTAGAATATTACTCCTACATCTTATGACATTTGTGCACGTATAACACGTAACCCATTTTCATTGATATCTATTAATATAACCGTTAAAAAATATAATTTTATCCTAATAAAAAATTATAATTTCATATTACCCTTTATTTTAGGGTTTAATATATTCTAAAGTTCAAAATCTAGTTTACCATTTGAATGTCTAATAAAATGTAAATATTTATATAATATTTTTCATATTACCTTTTATATAAATATCTACATTTTATTAAACATTCAAATGGTAAACTTGATTTTTAACTTTAGAGTATATTGAATCCACAAAATAAAAGGTAATATGAAATTATAATTTTTTATTAGGATAAAATCATATTTTTTAATGATTATATTAACAAATATCAACGAAAAGTGGTTATGTGTTACACATGCACAAACGTTATGAGATGTAAGGGGAATATTCTAAATGTGAAGGAGTTTAAATGATTAAGTGACAAATATGAGGGGATCTAGGTATAATTTATCAATTTAATTTTAGGTGCATATTAATACAAATTTCTATCTTTGAGGGTGAAAATTGAGATTTTTTATCTTTGGGGATGCACATTGATACAAATTTCTATCTTTGAGGGTATAAATTAAGATTTTTAATCTTTAAGAGTGTAAATTGAGATTTGAATAATCTTTTAGGGTGCAAAATAAGATTAACCCTAATTTTTAAGTCTAGAATTACTCGTCAAAAATTCCCAGCAAGTGCCTCTGGGCTGGTTCTACCAGTGATGGACTTGCATACAAAAGAATTGGCTCGTCGGAATGTCATCGACTGTTCAATCTTAGCCATTGACACCTACAACAATCACACGTTCAGAGCCCGGGATGCTGCTACTGCTGATGAAGATGATTCTCCTAAAATAGTTCAAGCTTATTCCACAGAGAGAGAGAGAGAGAGAGAGAGAGACAACACAGACGCACACTCTTCCGCCATGGCAGCTCAGAAAAGAGCTTCAGCAGACGGCATCAGCTCCAGAAAACCACTACCATCAGACTCAACCCAACCCAAATCCAAACCCCAAGAAATCGACCCAACAGACTCACCAATCGCGCCACCAAAAGCAATGCCAATCTTAAAGTTCTCTCTGGTATTCTTCATTCCGTACTTCTACTTGATCTTGTCTCATTACAGGATCGAATCGGAGCTCAAAAAATTGATTTCATCAATTTCCTTCTCAGTTCCGTGGGCTTCTTTTTGACCGTGGCTATGATTCCCGTGGCTTCTAAGTATGTTTTGAGGAGGAATTTGTTTGGATTTGATATTAATAAGAAGGGCACTCCTCAAGGTTCCGTCAAAGTGTAAGCCTTTTTTTGTATGTTTTTACTCTTTCAATAATTTTCTTTTGGTTGTTAGATAGAATTAGGAATTCGATTGTTACTTTGGATCTCAATTGTTCAATTGAATTTGGTAGTGGCGTAGTATGTGATTTGTTTGAATATATAGAATGAGCAAGTATTAGATTTTCATTTCAATCTGCAAATTTTCAATTGATTTGCGAATTCTATAGTCTGTTATTGTAGTTCAATACTAGTGAATTTGGATTTTTTCTACTTCTATGGATTGGTATTTTTTTGGGTCGTTGATTTGAATTTCAACATTGCAACAAATATCTGTAGATCAATCAAAATGTTTGCTTTTAGCTTGTGTAATTGTGTGTGTGTAGGTCTTTGTGCGTTTTTATATCAATGTCGAGTGGTAAGGAGTTTGCCCAACCCAGGCAAGAACATGTGTCGACTCCTACCTGTCACATAGCGATTTCTTCTCCCTTCCCATTAGGAATAAGCTAATCCATCACAAAAAAAGAATTGAATTTTATCAAATTCCAAGCACGTTAGTATTACTGCTTATTTTACTAATTGATTTTTAAATAAATTGTTGAATCTGTCATTTTTTGGATCATTGATGTGCATTCTGTTAATTCCATTAAAAGGTGGACATAAGTCATGAAACTTTACCTTCAGTGTGCAGGTGGGTTTTGGTTATTTACTGCTAATTGCAAATTACATAGATACACACATTCTCCTGTGGAGTTCCACAATTTAATGAAATCTGTTTTATGAAACCTTGTGGCTGGATAGCCTGGAGATGTCAATTGTTCAACTAAAGTGTGAACATGGATCTTTCTAATTTTATGTTGTTGTTTGAATTTCGAATATGTGGATTTGTCAATTAATCTTTTGGCATCTAAGTTGTTTAGCTGCTTGTTTCTGACACATTCAAAAGGGTGAGGTCAAATGTAACTCACAATTTGATTATGCATTATGTATGTAAACAAGCAAAATGTGATGTGGATTTATACCAATCTTTAATTAAAGTGAAAATGAAATAAAAATTATGAACATTGGTTTTTTATAGTTATCAGGCATTTATTTTGTTATCAATTGCTTCCTAACTGTTTAATCGAAGGCAAATATTTGAAGTGAGCTTTCTTTTTTCTGTTACAGTTCTTCAATTCAATTACAATTTTTTGGATTTTTTAACCTTTTATTTTGAAATTCATGTACCATGCATGTGGTAGATCCTTAATTTACTTCCCAATTGTCCGTAATATGCTTTTTTCTCCCTATAATCTGATGATAATTCAAATCAATATCTGACCCTGTGCTCCTTTCTTGATTTTCTGTATATTATATTTGTGATCTTTCTAAACCTGAGTCCTATCAAATGAGTGTTGTATCTGCTTTGGTTGGGTTTGGATTGTGTTTTGGCAAGTGATTGATGATTTGTAAAATTGGGATATGCGTTCACCAGCTACATGGACTGCTGTGAGTTATTCTTAAATATAAGCCAGAAGTCCTTACACTAATGATCCTAATGCAATATTAGTAATTTTGGATTAGAAAGCATGGACATGTCAGTCAAGCCTGTGTATCACCTTCAGACACGTTTGGTACATGTAAACATATAGACTCTTGATTTTTTTTATATTTTAAATTTCAGACATGTTGGGTTAGGCTGGGACACATTCAAGTCATGCTACATCATTTATTTTGAAAAATTGTGGTCAAATATGACTATAAAACCGATATACTGAAATAAAAAATATATAAGGAGAACATGTTAACCTACAACCATTCAGTCTGAAAAATAATAAATGAGGAAGAGGAAAAGATAGAAAGGAAACTAGAAATCTGCCCCCATGACCATGACCTTTTAACGGCCTTTGTCTTCTTTTAGCAGCTTCTAGTAACATACATCATGCTAAAGTTCCTTATTCCATCTCATTAGAGATTTTTTCTCCAAATTTGGGTTTTTGATTTTGTTTTGTTGATCATGCAATTATGTTGAGGAGTGATTATTGTTAGAATAGTTATTATATTTAGACTTAGGGGTAGTTTAGTCATTTGTTTTCTTTTATGTTGCCCTAGCTTAGTTTACTATATAAATACCTCTTATATGTAGTTTTTCTTTAAGCTTTGTTCTAACTAATTGTGCTTCAATAATATTCTCTTCTTTCTTCCTCTTACTTTTCTTTGATTGATCAAAGTTAACATGGTATTAGAACCAGGTTAGCATGGTTTCGATCCAAAGTATATAGTGTAGCACCACAGTAATTTAGTTGGAGGAAGAATATATTCTTAGGTTGTGTGATTTGAGGGCTAGTGATTGGTGGATTACTATTTTTTTGTGATTCCAAGGGTTGTGAACAGTGCCGAAAACACTGTTCATTGGATGAACAGTGCCAAAAGTACTGTTCACGCACTGTGGACGATACCGACGTTATTGTTCATGCTGTGAACAGTGTCGGATTTCGATTTTTAGTGCCTTTTTGGTGTTTTGCTACTGTCTTGCTGTTTTGCGGTCTATGTTTGTCTTCTGGACTTTTGAAAGTTATGGAATTTGGGTTGTCTAGTTGCTGGATTGCTGGTTTGATTTATTGGCTCGAGATGTTTGTATTAAGGCCTATTGAGCGTCTGATTCTTCGTTGGTTTCTGGTTTGTGAAGTTGGTACATTGGGATCTGCTGTTTAGATTGTTATTTTTGTTGACTTGCTGCTGCCTCTTCTCTTCTGCTGGTGCTTCTTCTTCTTCTGGTTGCTAGTCTGGTTATTTTTTCTTCGTTTGCTGCTATTGCTTTGGGCTTTTGGTTTGTTGATTAGTTGGTTTTGTGCATTGGTGAGTTGTCACGTTGCTGGTTTTTGATTTGTTCGTTTGGGCTTGCTATTTGACATAGCGTTGCATTGTTTCGCACTGAATAAATAGGAAACTTTTTGTTTCCACTTTTGATTGGTGGGTTTAAGCCTTTGGGACTGGTTTTATGAACGAACTGCTGGGTGAGTATTTGATTTGTAAAGTTGTTAAGTTGATTTGTGGCTAACCTTGGATTGTTTGGCGTTGGCTACTTCTTTTGGTTTTAGTTTCTGATTTTGACTACTTTTGGTTTGGGACTAGTTCTGGTTTGTTTTTTTTTTCTTTGTTGGGATTTGTTTTGTTGAGCATTGTTGCTGGTGGTTTTTGTTGATCTTTGGTTTTCTGTTGGACCTCTCATTGCTATTTGATCGTCTCTGGAACTTCGTGCTTACTTTGATGCGGACTAGGCTGGTGACTCTATAGATCGCAAGTCCACTACTGGTTTTTGTCTCTTCATTGGTGATTGTCTTATTTCGTGGAAAAGTAAGAAACAAAATGTTGTGGCTCGATCATCTGTTGAAGCTGAGTATCATGCTATGGCCTTCATAACAGTGAGATAGTTTGATTGTATTGGGTACTTGCTGATTGTTTCTTTACAAAATCTCGCACCATCGCACGCTTCCGTTTTCTTCTTAGCAAACTTTTGATGTTTAATGTTGCCACATCATGAGTTTAAGGGAGGGTGTTAGAATAGTTATTATATTTAAACTTAGGGGTAATTTAGTCATTTGTTTTCTTTTATGTTGCCCTAGCGTAGTTTACTATATAAATATCTCTTATATGTAGTTTTCCTTTAAACTTTGTTCTGGCTAATTGTGCCTCAATAATATTCTCTTCTTTCTTCCTCTTACTTTTCTTTGATTGATCAAAGTTAACAATTATTACTTAATGTTTTGAAGGATAGAGTCGGCGTTGTACTTAATTGTGATTGGTGGGATTTTTTTTTGTATGTAATTTGATTCAACCAATGTTAGTCTTCTATTTGTTGGATCTTATACATAGATGCTCCTACAGATATACTCGTGCATATATTAACGTGCCCCTTGCCTACTTGTATCTAATTTTTGTGAGAATATTTCTTGTCAGCATATCTATGACCCATGTGTGTCGACTGCTTCTTAGTTTTCTGTATCATGAAAATATGATTTGACAAGCATTTAGGAGTATTAGAAAACTTTATTTCAACTTCTGTAAGAATTCAGCTAAAAGAAAATTCCATTTTTTCAGTCTTAGAGGAATATTTGGTGGTGAATTGTCATTATGTGATATTAAATGCTTTGCTGATGTTGAATTATAACATGAGAGCAGTGATTACTTTTTCCTCTTGATATCTAGCGCATATTCATTTAATATGTCACCTAAAAGATGTGATGTTTTAACTAATCTTTGGTTGTTAGGCAATTCATTGCTTTGCTTTTGTAGGCATTGAGCATTTTCCATGGTACACAGTATTTCATTGTGGTGTTGCACATTAAAAGGCTCCAAATTTTCTTTTCACTGACCTGTTTTTAAGTCTGACATGCTTATAAAGCTTTGACGTTTTCATTAGTTGAGCATTACATTTTCTTATTTTCTGCTCTTGCATTGAGTTAGAACCTTTGTAGTGCGGATTCATCTGGTTAGATGGACTTTCATATGCTCCGTCAGTCCTAAAAACACCACAACAAGAGTTTTTGCAGGCTTTGAGTAGTTTATTCTTGTTTTTAGATAGATTGTGGGTCACTTTGTCCTATATGTGTGAATGTATTTTACATAAAAGGATTTTATTTGTATTGCATGTATGTGGTAGCAATAGGGGTTTTTTTTTGGACAATCTTTGTTATTGGAAATTTATAACATAGGCAGTTTCAAGTGGAAAGTGGAGCTTACTTGACTGTTACATCATTTTATCTGATTACCAAAAATTGAGTTCTATAAATGATATCTGCTAGTTCATTAGCTTCTTTTGATCAAGATAGAAACCAATGCTCTTTTGTATTTTGCAGGCCCAAGTCATTGGGAATTGTTGTTGGGATTGTCTTTTTGGTCTTGGCAATTTTGTTTCAGTACGTTAACTTCACATCAGATTCAATTGTAAGTATATTATATTCCAATATTGTGGCTTCTTTTCTTTTTTCTTAATCTTCCTTTTGTTTTTAAGTCTGCTAATTTTTTATCATCAATGATTCCATAAATATTTGCACCATGTGTGATATGACTTAGCTCTCGAAATTTGCACTGCCAAAATAGGTGAGAAAGAAAGATAGACATGAGGGAACAAAGCAGTGTAAATAAAGGAGGGAGAAAGAGAAAATAGGTAAGAAAAGGTGTGAGAATGATAGTGCCTGAGCAAGCTTCAAAGCTTCTTCTATATCACCTACCTGCCTCATTCATACATCAACATAAACTTAACCTATGAACAATCATGGAGAATAAAAAAAAATGAAACCATTTCATTTCAAGAAAAATCCTTGTATTGGAGGGGCCTACATTTTCACTCTGAATTCCTCCACTAACGGGTTTTGAATTTGATTTTGGTGTATAGATGGAAAGTTTAATGTGGGTAAAAATGTCATTTTGCTGTCAAAAACATTTATGTTCTAGTAAACAGGGCTACTGACTTGTGTAATATATGCAGCATTAGATCCAGTGGAGAGTGTAAATTTTGTACTTTAGTCACAAGTTGAGGGAGGTGTTGTGTGATAATCCACAAGTATAAGGGGTTCTCTGTGATGTTAAACCAAAACCAAAACACAACCAAACAACACCATAGTTTTTTTTGTTTAATTTCAAATGTTGTTGCTTTCTAATTTTTCGGTTATACTGCCAAAACTTTATTTGCCCGAAATGGTAGTTGATTGAAGTGTGGATTGTTCAATTTTTGTAGTGGCTTGTTGAGTACAATGCGGCACTAGCATCCATCTGCTTCATGATTTTGCTTGGATTTGTGGATGATGTCCTTGATGTCCCTTGGAGAGTGTGAGTTTTTGAGTCACACTTTTTAAGGGTTTTATTCTTTCCTTAGAATTCCATTTGTGTGCAATGTTTTTCTTCTCCAAAAATTCCAAATTTATGCTCAACTAGATCCTTATTTGCTTTATGTAATTTTGAAGACAGAAAATTACTATTGCGGTCAATTGCTGCACTTCCCTTGTTGATGGCCTATGCTGGACATACAACTATTATTATACCAAAACCTCTTATTCCATATGTCAAGCTAGAGGTTTTGGATCTAGGTAAATTGTTTCTAGTAAAGAATTTATTTATTGTACTACTGTGATGTCAAATCTTTTAGGGGCAGACAGTTGTAATTACATCTGTGGTAAGCATCAAGTCTTTTAGGGATAATGGAACCCGATTTGATAATGAAATCTGACACAATGTAAATTATGGATTTTAATACATAATGTCATGCAAATGGGAGCATCTGCAGACCCTGAGTGTAGACAGGCCCATGCATTGTCTATTTACCTTGTTCAACCATTACTTGCCACTTCCTTGGCTTTGCTATCTTTTAACTGGTAATAATGCTTTCTTTATACATCATGACTGAAAGTTCTTATTGCATAATCCTATAACCTTTGATACTTCTTGGTTTTCTTCACATTTTAGGTATCCTTCTTCAGTTTTTGTTGGCGACACCTACACATACTTTGCTGGGATGACTATGGCTGTAGTTGGCATTTTAGGCCACTTTAGGTATGTAAATTCAGTGTCATTCGTTCCTATTGCTTAACATTACAATATAATTATAGATAGCGAATTAAGCGGATGATTTATGGAACCTTGTTGTACCTTGAGTTACAAGTTGCAATGTCAACACATGTAACATGTAGAGCAATTGACATAATTATGATCAACTTTATTTTTAGTTCCAATTCAACATCGATTCAAATCTCCCCTTGTCATTGTTCAACCAGCTTTGCAGACTGCTCTTGTGGGTGTAACTAGGAAATCTTTTCCCAGTTATAGAAATTCTAGTTCGCCATTTCCCCCTCAGTATACATGCTTGATGCACCTTTAGAATGCCTAAAGTAATTCAACCCTTCTTAAATTTATTTTGCTGTTAGCTTATGTGTTCCGAACATTTTCTAATCCTAAAATTGGCGTGAACATAATTTAACTTGCAGAGAATCATGTTTTTTGGGCAAATAACTAGTATCATAATAACCATGTCAAGAATCGTAGCTCAGATACAGAATCTCTATTAAAGAAAATTAGTACTGGTTCTTCATGTGTGCCTTTTGGTATTGATATATAAAATTTCATTTTTTATGTTTTTGGTGGTGACTAAACTCAGTAAAACCTCAAGTACCAACTATATCCAGTTATCTGCAGAAAAAAGACGCCTTTCTGTTGATGTGCATTTGTCTGTTTAATTGCTACCTAAAATTGGAGTACTAAATTTGTTTCTGCTTTCTATTTATTTTGTTGCAGTGAAACACTTCTGATATTCTTCACTCCTCAAGTTTTGAACTTCCTATTATCGCTCCCTCAGGTTCAATATTTGCTTCCTTCCCCTCTAGCCCCATTATCTCAGATCCTAGATTTATGAAGATTCTAACTTCCTCCTGCTTTTTGTCAGCTTGCTAGATTTATGTATAATAAATGGTTTAAATTACTGTTTGACACTTAGAATATATTAAATAAATTTATTTTTTCATGAGTCTTGACACGAATATGTGATGATAGAAAAATAAAAGGCACGGAAACATAATACAAATTGACACCACTAATCTAGAGCACATTTATCATTATATAAAATACTTTCTCAATGTCATCATGCTTTTAAATGCTGCTGTNATTCGTTCCTATTGCTTAACATTACAATATAATTATAGATAGCGAATTAAGCGGATGATTTATGGAACCTTGTTGTACCTTGAGTTACAAGTTGCAATGTCAACACATGTAACATGTAGAGCAATTGACATAATTATGATCAACTTTATTTTTAGTTCCAATTCAACATCGATTCAAATCTCCCCTTGTCATTGTTCAACCAGCTTTGCAGACTGCTCTTGTGGGTGTAACTAGGAAATCTTTTCCCAGTTATAGAAATTCTAGTTCGCCATTTCCCCCTCAGTATACATGCTTGATGCACCTTTAGAATGCCTAAAGTAATTCAACCCTTCTTAAATTTATTTTGCTGTTAGCTTATGTGTTCCGAACATTTTCTAATCCTAAAATTGGCGTGAACATAATTTAACTTGCAGAGAATCATGTTTTTTGGGCAAATAACTAGTATCATAATAACCATGTCAAGAATCGTAGCTCAGATACAGAATCTCTATTAAAGAAAATTAGTACTGGTTCTTCATGTGTGCCTTTTGGTATTGATATATAAAATTTCATTTTTTATGTTTTTGGTGGTGACTAAACTCAGTAAAACCTCAAGTACCAACTATATCCAGTTATCTGCAGAAAAAAGACGCCTTTCTGTTGATGTGCATTTGTCTGTTTAATTGCTACCTAAAATTGGAGTACTAAATTTGTTTCTGCTTTCTATTTATTTTGTTGCAGTGAAACACTTCTGATATTCTTCACTCCTCAAGTTTTGAACTTCCTATTATCGCTCCCTCAGGTTCAATATTTGCTTCCTTCCCCTCTAGCCCCATTATCTCAGATCCTAGATTTATGAAGATTCTAACTTCCTCCTGCTTTTTGTCAGCTTGCTAGATTTATGTATAATAAATGGTTTAAATTACTGTTTGACACTTAGAATATATTAAATAAATTTATTTTTTCATGAGTCTTGACACGAATATGTGATGATAGAAAAATAAAAGGCACGGAAACATAATACAAATTGACACCACTAATCTAGAGCACATTTATCATTATATAAAATACTTTCTCAATGTCATCATGCTTTTAAATGCTGCTGTCGTTGTTGGCTACGTTATCATTAGGGGTTATCTACGGTAGCCAAAAAAAAAAAAATTGGTGTCATTGATATTTATTATTTTTGGGAGTATTTTTATTATTATATTGAATATTTTTATCACCATTATGGTAATGAAAAAAAATTGCAAAAATAGTTATCACAAAAATAATAAAAATATTCATAAAATTGATAAAAATATTTATAATAATAGTTATAAAAATATCCACAAAATTGTAAAAATACTTATAAATGTGATAAAAATACCTATAAAAATGATAAATTTTTTTTGTATCAAAGAAAAGTGATAAAAATATTTATTACAAAAGTGATAAAAATTCACAAAAATAATAAATCACGGTATTGAATTGTTTTATTAACTAACGTAGTCAACTATTTGCCATATTTTTCTCCTCTTTGAGACAGGTGTCTCTGAGACGGTAATAGTGCCTGGATGGTAGGGTTGGACATATTCCATATCGGATAATCTTTGAGTGTGTGAGTAATATATTAAGTCTTTCCTAATCCTTACTCTGTTAGAGTAAATGATTAGTGGTAGAGTAAATGGTTAGTGTTTGATCAAAACAATACCTCGCCATATGACGAGGCCATAAACAGTTCATGTAGGAAAATTTGCCCCCATTGACGGTAGTTGGAGTTGGAGTTGTATAAAATGACGAAACTACCCCTCCAATATTTTAAAGTTTTTAATAATGCCTTGCACAAATATATACTAGACTTGTTGGGGTTAGTTAAGTAAGCCATTAGCCATGGGAAAATAAAAGAGGAGCATCACGTGAGAAAAGAAAGTTAAACGCAGATTAAACTAATTGGGGCAGATTTTTAAGTACTTCAAATTACCATCACTAGTCTTTCTAATGAGCTAACAAAAAAGATTTTGAGGTTCATTTATAATTAGTGAAATGAATCGGGTCTAAAATGCAAAACAACCGCCCACCCATGATTTTATATTTTTTCTTTCTCTCTTTGATTCCCTCCAATCTATCCAAACTAAAATTTCCTACCTTCCCTCGTTTTCTGTTCTCTCTCTCTCCTCACTTTCATCTCCAAAGCCCAAACTCTCACGTTCACTCTCTCTCTAAACACCCCACACCCCCATCCTTCAACTACCCTCTCTCTCTCTCTCTGACACACACACACACAATTAATCAGAGTACCGAAACATCGGTGGAGGGTTTTTTTGTTTCAGTCTTTTCTGTTCAATGTCAGATGCTAGGGCTCCGACTCTCTAGGCGGCAAACGGAGTAGGCCAGATCCTTTATCCGATCAAGGGCCACATAACCTTCTCATCAATGAAGCCGCCGTTCATTCCTCCGGAGGATTACCACTGCTTCTCCTCCGACGATGGTCGGAGAGTCAGCTCCGCCGCCACCGATAATGAACCGGAAGCCATTGTAGTCAAATCTCCTGTGGGTATTTTTTTTCCTTCGTATATGGATAGGGTTCGGTTCGTTGCTATTGGTGATTTGTGGTGTAGTTAAATGCATTTTTTATTCTAATCCTTGTATGATTGAATGTGATGAAGTGATTTTTGGTTCCTTCCTGTTGAAATTGCATATCCGGGCTTGATTGTATTCAAGTTTATTATAATGTTCGAGCTAGGATTTCAGAAAGTTTGTGTTAGATCTCTTTCAATGTGTTAGAATTACCTGGAATTTGTTTAAATTAGGTTTTTTAGTATGTGTGCATAGGTTCTTTAAATGCAAAGTGATTTGGACGGACTTAACTGTTTTGTTTATGCATTTGTGCGGTTTTGTCTTTGCTTGTGATGTGAAGAACAAGAATTCTATGGCTGTTAAGTTTTCCAGAGCAGAAGTGTCACTCCATAATGCTGCGTGCTATTGAATATGCGCTAATTCAAAGCAAATTGTTTATATGTTCTGGGATTTTGATCAGAATGCAATTTATTTATTGGTAATTGCGTTCAACTTGCAATATGATATCTAATATAGGCAGAGGCAGAGCCCCTCGGGCCTTTGCACTCAATTTCATTTTGGAACAATTTTTTTCATATAGATTTTTGTATAGTATAGATTTGTCCCCACATAAAAAATTCATTCATTTAAATCTATTTCATAATTTCTCACATTTATAATAGATTTATTTACTCTTGATCAAGTGAACTTAGATAATGTTTAGGTATTTCAACTCCTCAACATGTATTTAAGAAGTTGTTTTTAGTCCCGTGGTTCTCTCTCCCTATATCTAGTCTCTTTGACAATTTAATGGTAGCAATGGATTAAGTCTCTAAACTAGATCTCTGAATTAAGTACATGTAGTAATTGTTGCTAAAATTTACCCCCCACTACGACAAATTTCTGGCTCCACCCTTGAATATGGGACTGGAGAAATGCAGAGATTCGTTACGGTGGAACCATAAGATGCTTTTTCTAGATGTGGTTCTTCAGCGAGTTATGACAATGAAGAATTATCCTTGAAGATATCACTTGAACTAGTCAGTTGATGTGTTCTCTGAATCGCTCCATAAATTAATGAAATGTATTGGCTTGTGTGTTTGCTGGTGCAGTTACCAGTTGTGTACCATATTTGCGCTTAAGCTTGATCTACATAGTTAAAATTTACGGGCTGCTTATACAATATTAGCCTTTGCATTTTACAAACTATTTTTTTAAACTTTATTCTTTATTTGCACATTTGTAGCAAAATGAATTGGCAGCCGTATTATTTCATAACTAACCCCTTGTAAGTGGCATAGTTCACCTTAAATTTCCCATCAAATTTGTTAGTGCGAGTCATCATCATTAGTTGTGTTGCTTTATTCTAACAATGTATTAATACTATTTTGCTCATCCCTAAAGAATTGTCAAGTTTGTGAAATGGCGTTATGAGATTTTACTCTGATCCCAGGTTCCCTGTGATGTTACGGTTGCCATTACCCCATCACTGGGATGAAGGTCTGATAGTATCTTCATGACAATGCACTTTCAAGCTTCCACCTGAAGTTTGGATTACAACATTTATTAAAACCTTGATTCACGGATCACATTCAGTTTTATTATGAGTGCTTTGTCATGGAGTGGATTTCTTTTCACCATGCATTTGTAACTAGAATATCTCAAATTGTATCCTATGTATTTCTAATTTCTGTTTTGCCAATTAATTGTTATCTCTCAGCCATTAAAGAGGAAGACTGGAACTGACTACTATGAAGTTGACTCTAGTGAGAGGAATACAAGTTCTGGATACACTGATATAGTCAACAGTCCCCTCAGGACACCTGTATCAGGAAAAGGAGGAAAAATTAATGGCCAGTCAAAGATCACCAAAAGCTCTAGATCCGGACCTCAAACTCCAATGTCACCAAATGCTAGTAAGATTACTTGTCCAATATCTTGTATGACAGTATATTTTTCTTTTGTTGATGATGAGTATCTTTATATGGTATAAATCCAATTGGTTATATATTCTTCGCTTCAACTAAGTGGTTTTGCCCATTTGATCATGTTACATCTAGATAGTACAACCAGGAAAAAAGGCATAACATGATTGTTATTGTGCAAGTGTGCAGGTTCTCCTTCTCTGCTTACCCCTGCCGGCAACTGTCGTTATGACAGCTCCTTGAGTAATTTCATTACTGGTGGCATTAGTATTCAATTCATTACTACAAACTGTTCGATATATAACTTCCAGCACTACAAGTGGTACGAGTGATGATTATGCGCCGTGCCTTTCAGGTCTTTTGACAAAAAGGTTCATCAACTTGATCAAGTATGCAGAAGATGGTATTCTTGATCTAAACAAAACTGCTGACAGTTTGGAGGTGATCAAAGTGCTTGATAAATATATTGTTTGTGCATTTTATATATTCTGATTCAATGAAAAAAATATACAGGTGCAGAAAAGGCGTATATATGACATAACAAATGTCCTTGAAGGAATTGGGCTTATTGAAAAGAAGCTCAAGAACAGAATTCGCTGGAAGTAAGGTTCTTTCGCATGTTTACACGCATGCATTTTTATCGTGTAGGGTTTTTAACTATAGTAAGAAGTTGAAGCTGTGGGAAATTGAATGAAAATTTGTTGAATGATTGATTAGAGGAGTGGATTATTCAAGATCAGGGGTGGTAGAGGATGATCCCACTTTTTTACAGGTACACAAAAGTGGTTATTGCTTTTGTCGTGTGCTTGCTTGTGAAATCTCAGATTTTGAACATATGACGCATTTTGATTTTTCCTTATTCTTTCATCTTGTCTGGTTGATTACCACTTGTGGTAGATTTCTAATTGTTGATGACTCATTCCAGTCATTATCCATCATCATTATTCTCAAGAGTTAAATAATTAGTGATGAGATTTGTCTTGTGGTTGCTGTCTGCAGGCAGAAGTTGAAAAACTTTCAAGTGAAGAACGAAGACTAGATGAGCGCATAAGGTTGGTTGGTTTATTGCATTGTTTGAGCAGTTAATATTGCTGTCCTGAAATTGTCAGAGTTTGTTGATGCTTTAGACTTTCAGAGAAATGCAGGAAACATTGAGGGATTTTAGTGAAGATGGAAATAATCAGAAGTAAATTTCTCCCTCCCACCATTGATTCTGTTTTAAACTGAGTTGAAAATTTGTGCATCCATTCGTATCTTTATTCATCTTCTACCCATTTTAGGCTGCTTTTGGTGACTGAGGAGGATATCAAAGGCATACCCTGCTTTCAGGTCAGTTCTTAGCGTTTGTTGTTTGTTACAAGTAACACTTTTTAGTGTTACCATGATGATCTCCTACTTGAGTAGTATACTGTATACTGCAGTTTGTTTAAATCTCACCAGTAATCAAACTTTTTATGCCTCAATTCTGGCAGAATGAAACCCTCATAGCGATTAAAGCTCCACATGGGACCACTCTTGAAGTCCCAGATCCTGATGAGGTAAATTGGAAATGGAAAGAGCTCATGTGATGTTTTACCTTTATGTTTTCTGATGTGCAAAGCAATTTGCTGCTTTATATACCAGGCTGTCGACTATCCGAAGAGGAGATACAGAATAATCCTTAGAAGCACGATGGGTCCCATTGATGTCTACCTTGTTAGGTATTGTTCCCTGTTTTCTGGTACATAAAAATATACATGTTTGTAACTAGTAATAGTCGTCCCTCCCAAGTCCTAGCAACCCTTCTTTTTTGTTCATGCCTTTTTCTAACCATTTTCATTTTAGTCAATTTGAGGAGAAGTTTGAGGAGATGAATGGTATTGAACCATCTATGAGCTTCCCGCTTGCTTCAAGTTCGGTTTCCAATGAGAATCTGGCAACAGGGATAGCCTCTAATGGGAACATTGCACTCCAGATTGAAGCACGGGAACAAGATGGTCACAGAATGAGCTCTGATCTCAGTGTTTCACAGGACTATGCTGTGGGGATGACAAAGATTGTCCCATCCGATGTCGATGTAAGTGTACTAATTCTGGGCTATTCATTTTAACTAGATGGCAATGTACCAGAGGTTTGTTCTTCATAAAAACATGTGTAAACAACTGGACGGTCAGGTTCTTTATATCTAAGTTCTCTTTATATTCATGATGAACGTAAACATGCAAGCTAATGAATTTGCGTTGCATTCTTAATACCTGAGTGATGAACACTTTAGCTAGGTACTCGACTTGGACATTTTCAATAATGTGAAGACCTGGCAATAAGTAAGCCCCGTTAGAATTTGATCATAGTCTAGATTAACATGACCAGTGAGTGCTACTGGAAAATGTCATTTGATTATCCTTGGTATTCTTTTTATTTTCTTTTTTGCTGGGCTTTTTGGATAACCTCTATGCCGAGAGATGGTGTGTATAGAATTTCAAAGTCTTTGTTAAGAATTTTGTTCACATTGCTAATTTTTCCTCAATCATTTTCTTGCATAATTTTCTGGTCAAATGTGTTTAGTCTGTCTGAACACATAGCATATTTGTGGTATTCATTGCAGGACGTTGCTGACTACTGGCTTCTGTCGGATGCAGATGTTAGCATCACGGACATGTGGAAGGCAGACTGTATCCTTCTCAAAGTGCTTTTATTTTTATGTATATTTTCGGAGTATTCATGCTCAATTCCATGACTTCACCTACAGCTGGTATTGAATGGGATGGGGCAGACGCAGATATGCTTCCTGTGGAGTTTGGAATGGCTGATGTTACTACTCCACGGCCACTGACACCGCCATCTGGTGTTGCTGATATACCATCTGTTGCTGTCAAGGCCACACCGAAATGATTTGGGTTTGCCTGATGAGCTGTGGCTTTGGAAGCTCGTATCTACCCCATCCCAAGCTGTCATTGCCATCGAAAATTTCTCAGCCGTCATCAATTCAATCCCTGGAGTTTAGTTGAGAGATGATGCCAACAAGAAAAAGCTCTAAAGAGGAAGAGACTATGGAAAACAATGGCTTGCGGCTCATGTAATCTGTTTTAACCCATGGTTCAGTGATGAACGAGAGCTTATACTGTGAGGTAATGGGGCGGATGTTTAAGATGGAATAACTGTGGCACCTGGGAATGTGCTCAAACACAACAACACCTCAAGGTGAAGTTCTTTACAATAGATTCATTATTAATCAATTGCGAGTTTTGTTTTTCTCTGGTCAGTTCTAGTATTCTTACTTTTCTTGGTTAAAACATTACACAATGACTTGAATTATTAGCACAACCTTCAGATTCTAGTGGGGAGTTTCTATCCCATAGTAGTTGAATGGATGGCAAACATTACAACTTTAATACCTTTTATGGCAAAACAGTGATAAATTTCATTACGGCCAAAACAGGATAAAAAAAAAGCTTCTTTTAGTTTATGTTGGATGTTGGTTTTTTTTTTCTCCTTAACAAGGGTTCATTGTAGGCTACATTTTAGAGCATATCTAACTATTATTCAATTTTAAATTTGAGTAAAAACAACTTAAAAATAAAGGAAAATTCAAGTTTTTACTCTTTATTCTAATCTTTAATGTTTAGATTTTATAGTTTTTTAAAGATTTAATTATCATATTTTATTCTCATTTAAAATTGAGTTTGTCAATTAGAGTATTTTGTATCAAATTAAATTTTTTATTAATATATTTATTTAAATATAAGTAAAAATTTGAGCGGGGAAAAGATTTTTCATTTCCAACCAAAAAAAAAAAACAAAATTCTTGTTAGGAAAACGGTTCTGGTGCTGTCACTCCTGACCAAGATCCAACCCTTGTTTTTATTGAAACAAAAAAAAAATTAAAAAAATGTCAAATAACAAGTAAAGAATGGCTTAAAATCATAGACCAAGTTAAAGACAGTGACCGCATAGCCAATAATTGCACTATTCCAACAAACCATAGCACACCACAATCGAGCCGCCGTAGAAAGACTGGAAAATAACAGATACTTATAGTTGGAGAGAGAGACAGAGACCACTCCGAGAACTCTATCTCTAGAATCTCTCCCAGTAGGAACCATGGACGACATGAACACACCAACAACACCAAACCCTCCTCTCCGACGCCGAAAGTCTATCGCGACATCGGTGATGGTCGCCACCAAGCACAGCCTCCCCACAAAGACCCAGCACCACACCTTCAGCTTTCCCTCCTCCACCACCACCACTGCCGCCACGTTGTCATCATCATCCCCGACCTTATCGTTTCAGTCATTTCCAAACGTCGATTTCGATCTCCCCTCAATCAAACCCATCTCCTACACCTCTCTCAAAGACCTTCTACCATCCATGGCAGTCCAATCCCCGACGGCCCAGCCCCAAGCCCAATCCAATATCTCGATCCGCAACCGTCTCGTCAAGCAGGCCGCGTGGGCCTACCTCCAGCCCATGTCTGTCTCGCCGGACTCCGCCGGAGATAGTTTCCTTCACCGCCTGTGGGTCAGATTCTCCGGCGGAGACTTTCTTAAGAATCCATGCTCTGCTCTATTTAGCTTCATTGATCGCCACATCGTTCGGACTATTACCGGGTTTTTTGATCGGTTGCTCCGAGCGTTTCGGATTTGGAGCTCCAAATAGCGGCGGTGACATTGACGGTAACGGTAAAATTGACAGTAATGGCAACCGTTACTAATAATTGAACTTTGATTCTCAGCTTTCAGAATATTATTGATTTTTATAATTGAACAAAAAATATATATATATATCATCTTTGAGCATGGTCATGCTAATCGGCAATACGTTTTAATGTTATCGGATGTTCCCTCGAGTCGACAGTTGGATTGGAAAATTAAATTTTATTAGTTTTGAGTTTAAAGAATTTTCTTTCTCTATAATCGGTTCGAATGTGCATAGAACAACTTAAAGAAAAAAAATGCACAAGTTTCTATCATTTAGTGTGGCTAAATTGCAAAAATACCAAACTATAAGGTTCAATATGAACAAATACAAGAAACAAAAGAAATGTATAAAATTGGATATTGAGGTACACAAAAAATAATTCTGATTTTTTTTTTTTTAATTTACACTATTTGCTCAATTGTCAATTGATTCATTTAGAGCGCCTAAATCTGAATTTTGAAGAACGTTGGTCCTGACCATGCGAGGCATCGGTTGAGCCATGTCTAGTGGGTGATTCTGGTATTGAAGTGTCCCCGGTGTGGACGAAATGTGTTTGGCTATTGAAGTGAACTTGTACCGTCTCTGGATTAGGCGGTTGGGTCTCCAACCGCCAGGAGTCTGGCCGCCTCTTGTCGGACGGCTGCCTGCCATACATGAATGAGAATGGTGTGTTGGGAGGAGGTAGAGGAGATCCTTTGCCTTTGTCTTTGTCTTTTTCTTTGTCATCCTTCTGTAGATGTAAAATTAGAGGAAAATTAATGTTAGAATTTTTAAGTAAAGAGTTTAACATGGATGACATTGGTGGTACAGTGGTACTGTTAAGTTTCGTCCACGGTCAAAAAATTTGTGGTTGGTATCTATAATTTTTGATATTATTATGTCTGCTAAAATTCCAACAAAAGTAGTTCAAAAATCAATAGAAAATTGTCACTTTTTCTATGTTTGCAACAAACTTGTGTAAAAGTCGTAGAAATAACATGAATGTGGTGCATTATTGTTNATGGCAGTCCAATCCCCGACGGCCCAGCCCCAAGCCCAATCCAATATCTCGATCCGCAACCGTCTCGTCAAGCAGGCCGCGTGGGCCTACCTCCAGCCCATGTCTGTCTCGCCGGACTCCGCCGGAGATAGTTTCCTTCACCGCCTGTGGGTCAGATTCTCCGGCGGAGACTTTCTTAAGAATCCATGCTCTGCTCTATTTAGCTTCATTGATCGCCACATCGTTCGGACTATTACCGGGTTTTTTGATCGGTTGCTCCGAGCGTTTCGGATTTGGAGCTCCAAATAGCGGCGGTGACATTGACGGTAACGGTAAAATTGACAGTAATGGCAACCGTTACTAATAATTGAACTTTGATTCTCAGCTTTCAGAATATTATTGATTTTTATAATTGAACAAAAAATATATATATATATCATCTTTGAGCATGGTCATGCTAATCGGCAATACGTTTTAATGTTATCGGATGTTCCCTCGAGTCGACAGTTGGATTGGAAAATTAAATTTTATTAGTTTTGAGTTTAAAGAATTTTCTTTCTCTATAATCGGTTCGAATGTGCATAGAACAACTTAAAGAAAAAAAATGCACAAGTTTCTATCATTTAGTGTGGCTAAATTGCAAAAATACCAAACTATAAGGTTCAATATGAACAAATACAAGAAACAAAAGAAATGTATAAAATTGGATATTGAGGTACACAAAAAATAATTCTGATTTTTTTTTTTTTAATTTACACTATTTGCTCAATTGTCAATTGATTCATTTAGAGCGCCTAAATCTGAATTTTGAAGAACGTTGGTCCTGACCATGCGAGGCATCGGTTGAGCCATGTCTAGTGGGTGATTCTGGTATTGAAGTGTCCCCGGTGTGGACGAAATGTGTTTGGCTATTGAAGTGAACTTGTACCGTCTCTGGATTAGGCGGTTGGGTCTCCAACCGCCAGGAGTCTGGCCGCCTCTTGTCGGACGGCTGCCTGCCATACATGAATGAGAATGGTGTGTTGGGAGGAGGTAGAGGAGATCCTTTGCCTTTGTCTTTGTCTTTTTCTTTGTCATCCTTCTGTAGATGTAAAATTAGAGGAAAATTAATGTTAGAATTTTTAAGTAAAGAGTTTAACATGGATGACATTGGTGGTACAGTGGTACTGTTAAGTTTCGTCCACGGTCAAAAAATTTGTGGTTGGTATCTATAATTTTTGATATTATTATGTCTGCTAAAATTCCAACAAAAGTAGTTCAAAAATCAATAGAAAATTGTCACTTTTTCTATGTTTGCAACAAACTTGTGTAAAAGTCGTAGAAATAACATGAATGTGGTGCATTATTGTTGGTTATATCCTATGTTACGCAACAGCACATGAGTGTGTGTGTGTGTGTGTGTGTGTAAGTTGTGCATCTTTTGTCCAAAAAGTGTTATCTAGTAGCAACTAGTATGGTTGCCTAACATGCAGGACAAAAGGAAGACAGAATGTATAAGGGAATGTAAGGAAAACAATACCTTAGATTTAGAGCTCTGGTTTTTAAGCTTCGAAGACTGGGAACCTAAGTAATTGAGGAGATCGAAGAATGCTGATTGGCCTAACTGGGTGCAATTTTGCCAATAATAAATGGCCAAGTCCCAAGCTCTAGCTCTCAAATCCAGCAGATTCCTCTCTATATCTGTCTCATGTTTCGCCACATATGGCCTCAAGAAGGTTTCATAGATAAACCCAGTTCCCTACATTGAGCAAAGGTTCCTGCAATTAGAACCACTCTAACCAAATCCATGAACACAACCCAGATTCATTCTAGATCAGGGGTGCAATTTGGGCAGTCAAAATCCAAATCAATTTGAATCAAACCCCAAAGTATGCAGCATTTAACCAGAGATATTCAGTACTCGGGTTAAGTTAGACCCAAAAAAACCCAAGTCAATTTAAGTTATTGAAAAACTCTGCTGAAATCTCAATGGTACAACCTTCTACCTTATCTGACTCCATTAATTCAGGTATAATACCAATTCTGTTGCCCTCAATCAGAGAATTGAACCCCAATTTAAACCTCAGTTGTGTAGTCCGAGTTAACTTGGAGTTTAAAAACCGAATTTAAACAACTTGGGGTTAGGTCTAGTTGATCCCTAACCCTGTCTATCCCGCCTGACTTACATCCCCAATTCTAGCATTTTGGCTTACCTTGGTTTTTGGGTACCATAAGTAGATAAAAAGTGCAAGCTTCATCTCTCCATACATTGGCACCCTGGAAAAGAGTTTAACATGGATCAACTACCACAGAATGAATATGCTCAGTCACCAACAAGAATTGAGAAAGCTGTGTAAGATTACATACCATGATACAAATGCATCACCAATTCTCTCAAGAATAGTCAGCAGTGCAACAATTATCCTGTGAAGATTCCCCATTATTCAGTATTTGATTTATGAAACATTCAAAACTCAACCCCAACACCCCCAAAAACAATTAAAAAAAGGATAAGGTTCAGGAGTCCCCATCACTTATTTTTCAGCAATTGCTATAAGCATAACCTGATATATTAGGTACAACCTTTTCTATAACCACCATGGAAAATTTAATCATCAAACCGGATAGATTGAATTCCAGTTACCCATATCTCTATTCAATTTGATAGTGACCTCTCAATTCATTTCTACAACTACTATCCCAAACTCACTGAAATTAGCCTAAAAAATTCCACATAAATTTCTCTTCCTATCTTTTTCATTGTCTTGTTTGCAACCACCAGCTACAAGGTCGAATGAAATTCAATCTGGGAACATGTTTGTCCAATGAGACCTGGGGTGATGCTAATGTCATTTTCATCTATATAAAAAAAGGAGCACTAATGTATTCATTTTTGACTAATTAATAATCTTGTCATGTTCACTTTTCAGCTCTAACAAAAGTCTACAAGAAATCTAATTGGACAAAAACCTCATACATGCACAGGAGACTAAGACCAATAATTCAGGATCCCCAATTTCTTCAACTTCAATTTGTGGAAAAGAAAAAAAGAGAAATTGTAAAGAATCTTTATACCAACAATAACATGACTAATTTGCGACTTAATTTACCGATCTTATTCATTATTTTGCCATTGAATTGGTGTTTGATTTCAACAAATATTGGGGATCTACGATCAACCTACTGGCAATGATTGATTAGATCAACAAATTAGAGTAAAATAGATCCAAGTACACATACCAATATTGACACCAGAACCTTAGCTCTTCAATATGGACTTTGTTCTTCTCCACAGTTTTAAAACACTCAAATGCAGGATATGCATATCCTAGAACCATCCTGTCATCCAAATCAAAATTCAACAATAAATGGACCAAGTCAAGAATTCAAAAATACCCATTCAAAAGAAGTTCGAAACAAGCAAAAAGGACAAAAAAAAAAAGAACCAAAATGAAGAATAGGGAAACAGAGAGAATCAATCGAACAGTGAAAAGAAAAAGGGTTATAGGTAAACTTACAGAAGGCCTCTGGTTATCAACTCTCCTAACATCTTTAATAAGTCAAAAAAAGGTACACAAAATTCCTGCCAACAACCAAGAAAAACTGTATTAATCGAAACTGATCATTTGACATTGATTAATCGAAACCATATGATTTCATAGGAGCAAAATAATAGCAAGAAGTCAAAAACAAAAGTAGTGGGAAAAAAAAAAATGAAAAACTGTTGTGTCCAACCTGTTGGAAAGAACAGAGAATGTAAAATTCAAGGAGCAATTTCACCAAAGAATTTGTGATCCGCTACTGCAATGATCGAAAACTCGTACAAACAACCGTTTGACAGATCAAAGACTGCACTCAACATGAAAAATTAATCAAAACATACCCCCCTTCCAAAAAAGAAAAGTAAATGGATAGTGTTGGGGATTCTTTGAAGTAAAGTGAAATTTTATTACCTTGGCTCAAATGAAGGATCTTTGATTCTGGGTGTGTGAGAAATGGAGGCAAATGTGCAGAAACTGGAGATGAGAGGAAGAAACTTGTTAGAGACAGAGGGGGGGGGGGGGGTATATATAACTGTGTGTATATATGGAGTTGAGTATTGATATATCACAGCTATTTGGATTGGGTAAAACGTAGAAGGAAGAGAGAGAGAAGTTTGAGGGATTTCTTGCCACGGACGCCTTCTGACTATTTTACACGTAATTCCAGTAAGGTGGATTTCTTGAAATTCTTCAAACGGGTTTACTGTTTGGCAGTTATGTTCTGAAAAGGGTATTCTCGTCATTTACCCTTAATAGACCAGTCATATGAAAGAAAAGGATGGAAAAAGTAAAACAACTCGGGAAACTCCCATAGGAAAGAACCCTGCAGTTGACCAGACTATTTTTTTGACAAAATAAATTAATATTCATTATTCTATATCCGGCTACCCAAGCAAAATTGCATAGTTATGTATGAATAAACGATAGCTAATATTGACATTTTTCTGAATAGAAATAGAAATAGAAATGATTGAATTGAAGAAAAGCGGGATTGAGTTGAAGAAGGAAATATACGAATAATTATTTTGTTGGAGAAAAAATAAAAGGTATTTTGAATATTTTCAAAGTCAACACCAAACTCATTCATCTTGTTCAATCTGTACTTTAATACATGAACTTCTAATTGCTTTGTTATGGTTCTTAACGTTTTTAATTTCCTAAGTAGTTTTAATTGCTAATTTTCATCTCAATAATTGACCGATGGTGATGAATGTAATTACATCTCAATTTTTAATGCAAAAAAAATATGCATTATAAATAGGTTGAATTAATGTTTGATACTTATATATTAACTAGATTTTTTTATGGGTTTAATATGAACGCGATATGAAATATAATGACACGATAGCAACGTGTGGATGACCTGGTCTATTGATTCAAATCCAATGTACCAGAGAATTGTTGTGAAATCAAACAATGACAATAAAGTGAAATTAATGAAAAGAATGCAATTTAAACATTTACACAACATATAATTTATGTGGTTCGATAATTTGCCTACGTTCACGATACTGCAAGGATTTCACTACTCGCAAGAAAAAATACAGAGAGTGAGGCGGTCATACAGTATCAATCCAAAAACCGCAATCACCGAATAACAACTTATATATGTCCTGTGCATAGGACTATAAGCTTCCACTCCATTGAATAAACCTCAGAAAATTTTCATTAAAAAAATTACACAATATTTTTTTGATCGGGTCATCATCTGGATTACACACAAACTAGACTCCACAAAAAACACCCAACGGGAACTTTATCCAATTATTCCACATCTAGAAGAATTGACGAACACTTTCAGAATTTGAACTTGGGTTGATGAATAAAACATGCAGTAGACTTGCACTTTATTTTGATGCAGGCTTAGAATTTGTGCTAAAACCTTGTAGCAGAATAAGACTTGTTATGTCGTGTTTAAGTTATGTCGTATCTAAATTTATTCAATTTTTTGAACTCATGTATAATTAAGTCGTATATAATTGCATTTGTATGGTGTATAAAAATGGATTTGCGGTGTATATACATATAAGTTTATATCAATACATTTATTCAATGAGTCTGATTGGTCAACCCAATTATAATCTAAACTCATTAAGACTAGACACATATCTGCAACTTCTTAGTTATATCCCGGGAATAATGTTCGTTGATTGGTGTCGTTTATATCCGAGTTCATGGAAAGTGTTTTATCTATATTGACCTTTGTTTGTTGGCATGGAAGAACGACCATCTACTTGAGTTGAATATGGCATGATGGCCGGCTTGCTGAATATTCATATGCATGCTTGACAAAGGTTGAGGCCATTGACTGATTCGTTTCCTTGGAACCTTAATAGGAAATTTACTTGTACTATTTGTATATTGTAATGAAGTTTGGTCATGTGAAGACAGGAACAGCTGAGGACCAACAAGTTTAAATAAATGTTTCCTAATGATTTTTTTGGTTCATGTTCACACAGTTCCATTTCTTGCAATACCAGGGTTTGACAGGGTTGATAAAAAAAAAACATTGATGAAAAGTAGGAGGGATACTTTTCTATTCTTTAAGAGATGAATCTTTCTTTTCATTTGTGTTTGGTAGGAGGGATAAAAAATATGAAGAATTGATTTTTTTTTTTGTGTGTGTTTGATAAGACAAAAAAAAAATTAAAGGATGAAAAAAGTATAAATACATATTTTACGTACCATAATCCCAATGGTAGTTCAAGTGGTACCAGAGACGAATTGTAAACACAGACGTTTTGAGTTTGAATCTTGATAACCCTTTAAAGTCAGATCATGAGAGATTTATCTCTCATGAATATCCTAGCTAGTCTTGGTGTGGATAATCTATTTTTAACTGGACAGAAGAGGAAATTAGTTGAGGTGCGTGTAAGCTGACTCGAATATCTCTAATTGTTGAACCAAAATATAATATTTTTTCCATCATTTCAACTTTTTACTATTCTATTTTTCTGGCACAGAAAATAATGGGTAAATTCGTTCGCACTGTTTGCAGTCCATATGATGATACTCAAAAAATAGCACCATTTGACAGCAATGATCAGGTCAAGTGATTGGACCATCATGGAGTCATATGTGAAAGTTCACCCAAGGAAAGAAACCCAGGAGTGGCCCAGGACGACCACAAGGAGAACCTCTCCGATCGCCCTGTAAAACCCCCGAAGAGGATCAACATCAGAAGCTCGGGACAGTTGATTGAACTGATCTCTTGTATGCATGAGCTAACCTCAACAAGAGAGCTCGCCCTAAAGCACACTCCGTAGACGATAGACTCTGTCAAACGCGTGCAAGATCGTCACATGCCTAGGCTGGAAGACATGTCTTCTTGTCACTTCAACATATTCTAGAATGTCAGGTCACTTTTAAAGAATACATCATCTAACGGCCTATGAGTATAGACTCAAATTACTCAAATATTCTCTCTTCAAAATTCTAACAAACTAAAGACTACTCGAAGATGACAACATCATCTCTTATCAATCTCAAGGCCCTTACAAGTGAAAGGGCATAAGAAAAATATGGTAACCAACTCTTCTTCTTTAAATAACACAAAATTTCTTCACGAGTAAGAAACTCCATTAGAGTGAATTAGACAAGTTTCACAACTAGCGAATCACTATAATTTTTGTGTTCTCATTCATTCTCCTGCTCGATCTCTTTCTCTATTTTTACTATAATATCAACTAGAATTACTAGGCTCCATCCCAATTTCATCACCCACCTTCACACACTCAGCGAGTCAACATCACCAAACCTTGAACTCTTTAGTTCAAGTATCCGGCTCACATCCCGATTCCCAAAACCATCACCATACAACGTAGAAATTTTACTTGGGTTCATTTCATGTGTATTGTACATGATATCGGCACCCAAAAAAAAAATCAAAATACAATAGGAAAAACACAAAATACACTGATTTACGCAATTTTGGTTGAAAGCTTACGTTCACTTGGAAAAACTTAGTGCCAACATCTTACCATCACAAGTATATTAACCATAACAGATCTCCTACTCTTAGTCAGGTTGCAAAAAGATCTACTGAAACTGAGTGTTGCTCCAAAAATAGTAAGAACCATTGTGCGAACTATGGCCCTTGGCCAATTGGGGACGTAGTCAACTGAAAATTGAGCCGAATTTTGCGAGTTCAAGTTAAATTCGTGGAACTTATTTTTTTAAACGAATCAAAAAAAATTGTTCAAACTTGACTCATTTAGAAAATGAGTCTAGCTCGAGTCGAACCCAAAACAAGTCGAATCCGAGTCGAGTTTGAGTAGCTTGACTATTTTACATATAAACGAACTAAAAAAATTTGTTCAAGCTCGGTTCATTTAGAACACGAGCCGAGCTGGAGTCAAGTCTTGTACGAGTCGAATGCGAACTAAGTCCGAGTAACTCGAGTCAATTATCAACCTTAGATGTAGCGAATGAAGAAGCAAAATAGTAAAATGGCAAATTAATATGCTTCTTTTTCATCTTCTCTTTACTGTTAAACTAATCAACACAAGAAGATAACAAGTGCATATTGAAAACAAAATAAGAGTTGTTATGTTAGGTCAACTTTAAACCCAAAATAATTTTTAAAATGAATATAAATAAAAATATAGATAATGTCGTAGTTAGGGTCAAAATATATGAAAATACGTTTTTATCTTAATGAGGCTAGGTTTTACGCGATTGCTTGCACTAATCTACTTGATGTCGTCATTGCATCGTTCATGGCGTAAGTTGATGAAGACAGTTATTGTAATTAAATTACATGCACAATATTACCCTTCTAATTCAAATAATTATTCATCTTTCTTTATTATTATTTTTTGTCACCTATTCAATGAAGTATATGCAAGTAGTTTTTCCAGCTATACAATAGGAGGCAGGTAATAAGACATTTTTTGAAAGATTCTTAGGACAATTATGCCTATGTCATCACATGTATACTTATATATATTAATGTTTCGCTCACTAGGACGGTTAGATGAATCGACGATTGGTTTGTTTTTGACTCGGTAAAATAAAATGTATTGGGTATAATTAAAATTTTAAACTTGTTTAATATTTAAGTCAAGCCCAAGCAATGTGTCACCCGACTCAATAGGCTATAGCACGATTTGTTTGCGATATTAAGTATGAATATTTTTTGATGAAAAATAAAAAAGTGGTATTGACGATTTAATGGATAAGTTATATGATTTCTAATATGGAGATTGAGTTTAAATCTCATTGAAAATGTGTTTTTGTAATCACTTGAGTCCGAAATCGTCAAACTAACTAGAGTTTAGTTCAAAGATAAGCCGAATCAAGTCAAACCTTAGTATATGATCCATAAGAGTAATGCTAATCCATAAGAGTAATGTTATTGGGACCTAAAAAATTGACCTAATTTATTAACCTAATTCACTGTGACCTTTGAATTGACAGTAGACTCCATCAAACATTAGAATTTGGTGTTGATCCAATGTTTTTAATTAGACCACATTAATATGTCCACAAATTAGGTCAAATTTTTAGATCCAAATAGCATTATTCGATCCATAAACGGGCATGAGCTTAAGTCCAACCCTATAATAATTAATTCGACCTGAGTTTGAGAAACACAAAAGTTTAAAAACTCAACTCGATTAATATGCCTAAGAGCTGAGTTTGAGACACAAAAGTTTACTAGTGCCAGTTCAAAGAAGAGTTTCTGGTGGTGGATCAAAGACGTGCAGTGTTTAATATGCCTAAGTGCTAAGACCGAATAAATTCCACAGTTGACATGTCAACATGCTCTTTTTACAGTCATTACTCTTTTACAGTAGGTGTCTGCCATCAATGTTATCCGAAGGGCAAAAAAAAAAAAGTCATTATGTATACAAATTATGTCTCAATTGTTGCTAGTGATGGTGAGATTACACGCACCGATTATAAAAATAAATAGGTAAGAGATCTAAAAGGGAGGTTGAATTGGTCGAATGCGGAAATAATTAAAAATTAAAAGTTCTTTGACTTAATTCTTAATTAAATTAGTTATACTCAAATTATATAATTAATTTAACATACAACGAAATATAATATAGAAAATGTAGTGTAAAGTAAACCAAACACATATTGTCGCGATGATTTTTACGCTAAAAACCATACCTATTCATTGGACTACGTCCAACCCAAATCCTTCATTATTGAAATCGTATTCACACAAGGGTCACTAGTTCTTTGCTCTTCTCTTATCTCGCACTCTTTCAACCAAGTCCTCTTGCCGTTCAACTTGTAGAACACTGGCTCCTCCAATGTAGATTTGGATCACGCTTACCTTGTAATGCTTGTTGACTTGTCCTCCACTAACCCTCATCTTCCTCCTCGATAGTCACATAAAATTCTAAACAATTTTTTTTTTTTTAGCAAATGACTGACTCTTTGGAACAATCTTGGAAGAGATATTCTCTAGAATACACAGAGTTTAGGTTAAGTATCTCAGGCAAGAATAACCTAAATATATTCTAAGTATAAAACTCACCAAAAAGGAAGCTAGCTATCAACCTAAAGATTCATCTCTAATCTGTCGAGCTCTCAACAAGTTGTGTTATGGTCTCTTGCATTCTTCTATAAGGATGACACAATGTTTTAAGAATCACAAAGAGATTTTTTAACTCTATCTCAAAACCTCTCTTCTCTCTAAACCAAAACGTCTTTGATTTATATTTAAATGGGCAAAATATCTTAAACTCGAGTTTGGTTAGATCCTATTATTGAAAATAGAAAATTTCTTAATTTGATGTGCCACAATAACTTGAGTGCGTGATAGTTTTTGTGTTGTAGTCGTTTTATATTTTTTTATTTCTATACTTAATTATATGTTACTCAATTTTAAGTGTTTTAAATGAAATTTTCAAACTCTATCTTATGAAAACAAACAATATTGTCACATTTTTATGTGATTACAGAGCAAGTTGGGAAAATGTATTTATCCAAAAAAATAAATATCATAATCATTTCCTAAACTTTATTTGTTGTTTTAAAATTAGTCATAACTCGTGTCTAAAGGAACAATGCAATATAAAATTTGAGTGCCAAAAAATTTAACACTATTTTAAATAGTAATTTTTTCCTTCACTTTATTTAATTAAGTTAAAATTAGCTATCCATAATTTAAAAGCTATACTACTATTTCAAATAGTACTTTCTTTCATTCCCTTTCTTTAATTTCATAATTTAAAATTAATTATCCATTACAAAAAGACAATTTTTTTAAAGATACATGATTTAAAAAAAATGTTAATGTGTACTACGAGCCACAAATTAATTAAAAATTAAATGATTCAACTTGTGATAAAAATAAACAGTGTGATAGAAATAAGTGAGAAAAATCTATGGGGATAAAATTTAAAGTGCTAGTCATAATTCGTGCATGAATGCGCACGATACCACATAATCCAAAAAATTGATACCGTTATATCAAATAATTAATTTTATTTTATTTTCTTTTTTTAATTACATAATTTTGAAATTAATTTCCACCCATTATTTTTAAAAAAAATTGAAAAAAATTTCTTATAATACATGGCTTCAAAAAAATATTATCATGTGTATACTATCGTATATAAATGGTGTTTGAAATAAAAATTGTATTTAATCATAAATTAGTAAAAAGTTAAATAATTTAACTTGTGATAGAATATGTGATGTGATAGAAATTAGGGAAAAATTATATAGGGATAATTTTCAAATGATCACTGAACTTTTAATTATCTTAATTTAGTATATTAATTGTCAATTTCATCTTTACTAAATCCTCTCATCAATTTCAGCCATTATAATAAACATCTACATATGACGTGGACAACCACGTGAGAAATAGAGGACTTGTTTTCGTTTCTTTTAATGGTTAAAATTGATCGAAGAACTTAATTGTCATAAAATTAATAGTTGAGAGATTAAATTGAATTAATTAAAAGTTCAATGACCATTATAAAAAAAAACAAATTTTGAGGATTAATTTTAATATTTATCCATAAAAAATAAAAATAAAAGGGGGAAAATTGCACTCAATATCCGTGCATAACACTTAAACTGTTGTCGTCAATATCCGTTAATATATTCATTAGTAAATTACATTCAGACCTCCTTAAGTTTGTAAACATGTAACACTTAGACATTTTAAGTTTAAATTATTACACTTAGACCTCTTATTAGTTATAGAACTAACGGAATCTATTAAATGACTAAATTACCCCAATTAAATATATAAGATATTGTGTCCATTACAGTTTGACCAATTATTTGATTTTTTAGTTTAATTCTAGTAGACAATATAATTATATGCAAATGAGTATTGAATTGAGGTATTTGATATATTTATACTGATTACTATTTTTTCCTCAAAAAATTAGAATTTTGTTTAGGTTTTATGTCAACAGATAATATAATGAAACATGCAAATGTGTTTGTTAGGCTCATTTTATATGTTCGTGCTTGATGATGGAAAAATTGATCAGAGGTGAAAAGTTCATTTAGTCCAAGATTCTTCAAATATGTCACTCTTAACTTCTAAATACAATTCATATATTTGAGTCACTTAAAGACTTAAACATCAAAGAATCGACCTCCAGAGCTCTTCCTCAGTCTATGATTTATTTTTCAAGTGATCAAAGTCTAACAAATTGACGTAAATGTTATCCAAATTTTGACATCAGTAGTATTAAGTATGATTTTATAAAAAAAAAATTAGATTTTTATTTTTGATTTTATTTCAATCTATAATATTAAATAAAGTAGACTTCAATAAGTCTATTTGATGGTTTCAGATATACTCATCCAACGGTCACCAACATTCCTCTCAAAATTATTCATATTACACTGTGCCTTCAAACGCTGGTTATCCCTAGTAAATGACATAATAAAACATGAATTTTTGTCGTAAAATTTAAAATATTTTATATTTTATATTTATTTAGAATTTTTTTTTTTTGTCTAAATGTAATATTTTAAAATTGAGAGATCTAAGTATTACACATTTTAAATTTTAAGAGTCTAAATATAATTTACTAACAAAATACTAATATACATTAACAATAGGGTCTATATGTTATATGTGTACAAACTTTAAGAGATTTGTATATAATATTTTAAACTAGTTATTCCCCGTGCCTAAAGGCACAAAATAATAAAAAATAGTAAACAATAAATATATTTGTATTCATATCCAAAATCAAATCACAAATATAAAGAAGATATAAAAAAATTTAAGCATCGATTTATAGTGAGGGTGAGAGGTGGTGCGTGGCAGTGGTGGTAGTAGGAGACGGTGATGATTGCGGTGGATAGCAATGGCCATGGTAGTAGTGGTGGCAACGATGATGGGGGCGGCGGTGGTGGTGACGACAATGACCATAGTAGCAATGACCATGATAGTCTGTTAAAATTTTTTATAGCATCAACCTATATGCATAACATATATTTTCATATTAAATTATTACGCCACAAAAATTATGTTATAACTACTTAAATATAATAATTCAAACATCTGAAAAAATATATCAGTAGACAATATTCAATGTTCTATTTTTGATTCAAAATTCACGATTTTAACATTTATAATCAACTTTATTTAAATAATAACAGAATTTATAACTAATAGAATGAAAATTAAAACAATACTCCAACAAATAAACTAAGTCTGCAGATGTTGTCAAATGACCAAATATAACTATTAGAAATTCAACCGACTTCTAAAAGATACGACTTGACTATTGAATTTGTATGATTCGAATTTATAGTAGTGTTTTTAATTTTATATCATTCTTCTTGGTTATTTATATTCTTAGTATATTTTCTTAAACTAAAAATTATTTAATATTAGATTATTTAGTAAAGATTGTTGCTTCATATTATTCATTAAATATTGAATTTGTATGATTCGTATTCATAGTATTGTTTATAATTTTGTATCGTTTCTCTCGCTTGTAATTTTGTTTCATTTTTCTCAGGTATTTATATTTGAATTATTTAGTAAATGTTATTGTTTTGTCTTGTTCACTAAATATTGAATTTGTATGATTCGTATTTTGTATATAAATTTAATCTTATATATTTTAAATGTTAAGCATTATTTTCTTTAATATATCTTTTGATATCTGAGTTGTCCAATAATTTAAATTTAATCTTGTATATTTTACATGTTAAGCATATTTTTTTTGTTAAATTAGATTTTTTACAAGTTATGTTTTTTTTTATTGATTATGGAAAAAATAAAATTGACTATTGACTATTGAATTTGAATGATTTGAGTTTATAGTAATACTTTTAATTTTATATTATTTTTTTTGATTATTTATATTCTTAGTATATTTTCTTAAACTAAACATTATTTAATAAAGATTGTTACTTCGTGTTGTTCATTAAATATTGAATCTATATGATTTGTATTCATAGTATTGCTTATAAGTTTGTATCATTTCTCTCGCTTGTAATTTTGTATCATTTTTCTCGGATATTTAGATTTGAATTATTTAGTAAATATTGTTGCTTTGTGTTGTTCACTAAATATTGAATTTGTATGATTCATGTTTATATATGAATTTAATCTTGTATATTTTAAAGTTAAGCATATTTTCTTTAATATATTTCTTGATATATGAGTTGTCTAATAACTTGAATTTAATCTTGTATATTTTACATGTTAAGCATATTTTTTTTATTAAATTAGATTTTTTGCAAGTAATGTTTTTTTTTATTGATTATGAAAAATATAAAATTGACTATTGAATTTGTATGATTCGTGTTTGTAGTATTATTTGAATGAAAGAGAAAGATACATAAACATATTTTTGTGGTATATACTATCTTCTTCAGAGAGAGAGATACAAAGAAATATTTTTGTAATATATTTAATATGTAAAATATCTACAGAGAAATTTTTTGATATATACTATATATCTATAGAGAGATGTAATATTTGTTTGAATCAGACACTATCTAATATTTTTGTGATGTTTTCGTGAGATACGGAGAGAGATATAGAAAAAAATATTGAAAAAAAATTAATATTTTTTGCTTGAGTTGAGCGTGAGAGAGAGATGCAAAGGAATGAGAGAGATATTTACTTGATTTAAGAAAAAAATTTAAGGGAATTAAATTTTAGAATATTAATTTTAAAAACTATAAATTTTGAGCAGTAAAAATATTTTAAAAGAGTTAATGTGGTACATTGGATCAAAACAATATGAGACGTCAATAGTTCAAGATAGTTTGAGATAATATCATCCGTTAGATGATATTTTTTTTTTGTCACGAAGTGATATAGATCACTTTTTATTTCTAAAATTTAAATTATTTTTATTTTATTATATAGATATTGATGATTTAAGTGGTTAAATGAAGACCACCAATAATTTTCCCAAACAAAAACGAAGACGTGGCGAACCTATTGGCTTTGAATTGTTCTGGCTTGGGGTCAATCCTTAACGAAGTCAAACTCTTACACCACTTGACTATAATGATGCTCGATGAACTCAATGCTTCTACGCCTTCTTTCACCCTTCGCCCCGAACAGGCTCTCTCCTACTCCCCTTCCATTGCAGGTATTCACGAACTCATACCATTCCAGAGCTTAATTACTCAGTCTTTTCTCCATTTTTGTAATTTATCGTAGATAAATATTTCCCTTTTTTTTAACTGTATCGGGGCAATATCTTCTTCTAAGTGTAGTAGCTTGCAAATGGGTGATGAAAATGGACATTTGATGGGAAAAAGAAGGCATGCGAGTTTTCGATCATGCAATGCTTCTGGGTAAATATTCGATCTTTTGTTCTTCATCTGTCGCTATCTTCTTTGACGGTTTCATATCAGTGATGTTACTATTGATGGGTTTTTTCAATTGTACTGAATATTAATTCTTTTTGGGTCAGGTACATGACGGATTTGTTGGAGATTCAAGCTGAAAATCCTTCATTGCATGTCCTGTTCGTCCCTGGAAACCCAGGTAATTTGATTTTGAGAGAGAGGGAGGGAGAGAGAGAGGGGGGGTTGTGTTGCATTTATATACGAGAATTAAGGGTCTGTGTGGTTGGTTTAGGTGTGGTTGCATTTTACACTGACTTTCTGGAGTCACTGTATGAGCTTCTGGGAGGAACTGCATCTGTAACAGGCAAGAAATTGGTGGCCCATGTTCATGTTATACAATTTTTACAGTTTCATTTTCGCAAAGATAATTTGTAATTGAATGAAGAACTTCAGTTTATACGCTAATTGTTTGTGTTTTGGTGTTGATAATCAGCTATTGGGCACACAGGTCACACAAAGAAGGTAATTTTTTTTCAAATATTTTTGGCCAAAATGAAGTTGAGCAAACATCATTTTTACTTCTTGACTTTGCCACTTGTGTCTTAGGTCCAAGCAGAGATAAAGATGTGTTTGATTTCATTTTCAGCTTGAACTGATTACTGATCTGTCCATGGATATCGTAATCATATCAAGCATTTTCTCCTTTTTGTTAGAACTGGAAGCATGGAAGGCTGTTCTCATTACAAGAGCAAATTGATCATAAGGTTTGTTTAGCATTTTGATTTCAAGAAATTTTTTTCATGAATAAAGACAAGTTGAGCAAGAACCTAATGTTTGGGAAGTAGGTAAACCGGGATACTTATATTGTTATTTATCCATTATAAACTGCTGATGCTTGCACCTAGAAAATCCCCTCAAAGCAAACAGAACATCGTCCCATGTTTTATCTCAATGATCCCTTTTTCTCAAGGAAAGGTCATCGAACTCAACTATGGGTTATGTGTGGTCTATCTCAGCTCATTTTGGCATATTTACCTATCACATGTTAAAAGTATGCAGCTCAAAATCAATTAACCATGAGTGGATGTTTTTATACTGGTTCAAGCTGGTGTTTTTCCATGTGGGACAAGCTCTAACAATCCTCACAAATGCGAGTCCCACTCGGATGTGGGGCGATAGACCAAAGATCCAAAATGTAAGTTCAAAATATAACAAAGCACACTTATAGCACAAACAAAGGAGGAATCAATTAGTAGGACACAAGAGTGTTGTCTAAAAGCCCCTTATACCCCAGGCCTGATATTATGTTAAAACACCAACTCAAAAGCAATTGGTTATGAGTGGAGAGGCTCACAAAGCTCATATACTACTTTAGGAAGTGTTATTTTGGACAAGCCATATTGCCATAACACCATCAAGCATTCTTTTCCTTTCCTCAACATTACTTTTCCAAGTGGTTCTTTTCTTTATGGTTTTTATGTATTGAAGATACTTCATTTTTTTTAATGAGTATGCTAGTCAAAAGCACTAACGACAGCTTGATTTTTCACTTTCTTTTTTTGGCAGATGGATTTCATCAAACACGGACTTCAAAATACTGAAGTCCCCATATTGCTGGTAGGAGATAGTTCTATATATAATCAAATTCTTAATGTGGTTTATCTCAACTTGTTGAGACCTTATGGAAGTGCTAAGTCAGTCAGATTTTATTTTTTGTTTGGGCCGGTGTTTTGGGGGGACGGAAGGAGGGGGAGGCCGAAAGGGGGCACGAATAGCAAAACAGTGTTCAAGTTTACATTAGGGGCTTTGACTATTAGTTTTGGTGTCTTGGGAAATATGACACATGTTTGTGGTGGATGACAATAATTGAGAAACAAGGACAAACAGTATGTGAAGAAACAAGTACAAATAGTATGTGAATCAGGTATGAAGATATATGTTTTTTTTGCAGGATTGTTATTTTGCTGAAGTAGGGATGTCACCTTTTATCTGGTACCTGCAGGGCAATGTTTTCATTTGTGAAAATATTAACATTACCTAGAAGTTTCCTTTCATTTAGTAAAGCGAAAGAAATTCTTGATGAAAACAAGATTCCAATGTAATTGGCATGGCTTTTTATTGAATGATTTTGGTTGATATAGAATAAATGATTATTTTTTGAGAAAGAATTTGTGATACATTGTTAGTTTTTTACTGTAAGTCATATTTACTTTTCATATGGATAACTAGATTTGCAACATTTTTCTGTAGCTTTTAGTGTTTAGCTCAACATGCTGACAAGACACTCATAAATTTTCAAGGCAATACATAATTATTAGCAATTTCAGATTATCTTGTAAACATTTTGACCTCTTATGTATCCTGTTGGCTGCCGTGTAATTTTTCTCTGAAGGTTGGGCACTCTATCGGTTCTTATATAGCTATTGAATTGTTTAGAAGATCTTTAGATAAGGTAATGACTACATATTTAGTATTTCCTATGTCTAGCGCTATCTCACCTCAAAAACCATCTTTTGACGTTCTTTATGAATGTGTAGGTGATATATTGCATCGTGCTGTATCCCTTTTTGGAAGTAAACAAAGAATCTTCAAAACAGTCTCATATTAGGCAGATCACAGCGTAAAACTCTTCAACCTCTCCCCCCAAACTGTTATTTTTGGTTCACATGCATGTTCAGATGTCTTTGTACTTACTTCATTACACGCAACATTCTCAAATGATAATGCATGTCTCCTTTTATTTCTTAATTTTCCAATTTTGTAGGTGCCCTTTCAAAGGCTTACTTAAGAATTCTTTGGCCCCAAAAGGAAAATATAGAGTTCCTTGTCAGTTATTGAAGGGGTGTGCTTACAACCGTGTTGAGATTTATAAATGTAATCCTTGTGATAAAAATTGTGGTAGACTAGCACAGGGATTCCTATGATGCATGTTCCATCATTATGGTTTATATCAATATGTTACAAAATGAATCAGCAATGTTGATGTTATCTTACATAGAAGGATACTTATTCTCAGTAAAATTGATGTGCAATTTGTTTGTCCCCTTTTTGTGGACCATGGCAATCCATCTTTACGAGAAAAAATGCACATAGCTTAGATCCTCCTTGGTCAATCAAATCTCCCCCAAAAAGGAGTATTGAATTATGACTATGTTATATCCTCATTAGTAGGGGCTGAGCGAAGAACTTGGTCTTGGGTGGGCCCTTAACTACAACGGTTTCTTATTTCTCCCAATTGATAAATTTAAGCTGATACATTTATACTTATTTACATAGGCCGATCGAAAAAAATAGAGTCTAATACAAGCTAATTCCAAATAATTCAATTTTGAATTAAGAAAAAAAAAGGCACTAATATATAGATTAAAGTCAGTCACAAAAATCTAACACGATAAAATTACTATCTATGCAATTATAGATCAACTGTTGTATAGGACGGAATGCTGGGCAATTAGGAAACAACATAATGACAAAATCAGTGTAATGGAGATGAGAATGTTAAGGTGGATGTGTGAAAAACCTAGAAAGGATAGAATACGAAATGACCGTATTAGAGAAATGATAAGAGTAGCTCCAATTTTGGATAAGTTAAGAGAGAATAGATTAAAATAGTTTGATCATATTGAACGGAGGCTGATAGAAGCACTAGTTTGAAAAAATGATAGAATTTCTCTTAATGGTACTAGAAGTAAGGAAAGACCTAAACTAACATTGAACAAAATAATAAGAAAAGATATGAAAATATTTAACTTAAATGAGCATATAGTGCATAATTGAAATAAATGGCGAAGACGAACCCATATAGTTGACTCTAAATGATTTGTACAAAAGGCTTTGTTTGGTTTATATGCAATTACAAACCAATCACCGGGTATATTCTCTGAAAATACTATTAAATCCAAAAAAGGGTAAGCAATGACAAAAATATGAGCATAAGAAATGGGAGGTAGTGAAAAGTAATGGGTGCTATTGTTGTTAACTCATCAGACCTTAAATAAATGCAAGACACAGCTCGTTGGAGGATTGCACAGTGACATAATCGCAAAGAGTAGCATAATCGCAAATTACATTTTTTTTTTTGAGTTTCTCTCTAAATTTCTCGCTCCATCACTCGAATTTGTTTTGTGAGAATAATCTCATAAAATGAAGATATTTATCTTTGGAATTTTTATAAGTCAAAATGCTTTGTCATTTTGTTATAACCGTAATTTTTTATACCGACAAAATAGTCTGCCATCATTTTTATTACACAATGATCTTAATTTTATATAATAATAAAAAGATCTTGTAATTGTTTAAAAAAGTATAAAATGCCTCCAACGTGTTCAAATTATATCTAGAACTTCCAAATATGTCCTTGAGATGTCTATAGTCATTTACGTATATTTTAGCATGAAAATCAGTTTTTTTTTTTTTTTTTGGGGGGGGG
>CAUOFW020007835.1:1114106-1226945 GCA_963454935.2 Ilex paraguariensis
TTTTTTTTTTTTTTTTTTGGGGGGGGGAGGCACTAGACACTATAAAATATATTTAAGGAATATTTGCATATCTGTATATATATTTAATTTTTGGAAAATATTTAAGACCACCCTAGGCAAGGGCGGAGAGAGAGCGGGGGCAATTTCTACCTACTTAAAATTTTAAGAAATTTACAATTTTTTTAAAATTTTCCCCTACCAAAATAATTGTGAAAAATTTTGGAATAGTTTCATTTTCGAAAATTAACAAGGGTACTTTCCCATATTAAAAATTTAGGCCTGTAGATTAAATTTCGACTTGAGTTCAATTTGATTTTGAATTAGATTAGTCAAAATGAATTCATATTTTTGATTGCTTATCTAAGCATAATTTCTTACAAATTTAGATTTAGATATATCACAACTTGTTCAAATTGTGATTCGGTTTCATTTATACATACGTATTTGTGCATATATGATGAAAACAAGAATTATGTGATAAAATTGAATCAAAATTAATAAATAATTTGTTAAAATTCAATTTTAGTTGATTCAGATTTAAATGTTAGTATTAATTAATTTATTAGAATATGGATTGTAAAAAACGAAATTAGTTAGACAATTGAAACAAATTCAAAAAGAAGCTTTCAAACCAGATTCGGATATGAGTTTTTACATCATATTTGGATCACTCGAAACCTGATCCAAATTCGACCGTCGAAGGGCTACTCATTATTTTTTTGTAAAACGCTACAAATTTTGAAGATTATTGGTGAATCATTTTGTTAAACTCGATGAGTTCCCCCATATTGGAGAAAGCGTGGCTCTGGGCCAAGGGTAGTTCTGCCCATGCTTAGGACGATTGCTTAAGCAAATGAGTTTGATGTTCTATATTTTATCCTAGTCCTAACAGTATTCCACTTAGTTATGTCTAAAATTTTAAGTTGACAATTTTTACTTGTCACACAATACCTTTGGGATTAATGTTATGAGTTCTTGAATTACAGCTGTCCGACTTTATGTGCTACACTTAGTTCCATCTTGCCATTTTTGGGATCACTACCATCCTGGGCAACTAAGTTTCTTGCAAAAAAATTCTTGGGGGAATCTTGTTCTAAGACTGCAATCGAGGCTCTCTGCAATCATATGCTCCAGGTGATGTTTTATTCGGTCTACAAGATAAAGGCTTCTTAGAATGCAAATTTTACATCCATAAAGTTGTATATGTGTATATTTTTTTTTTTCAATTACCTTTTGTTATACAAATGTAAAGTTGTGCTTGCTCTGTTTGGGATTGTTGCTCTTAACGCGTGATAGCATAAAAGGGAAAGAAAGGTACGTGTCATGATCAGTGAAGCCTGTCAACTGGAGCTTTACAAGCTAATATAAATATTTACTCAAATCAAAATACCAACCCTTGTGTAGATTGTTTTTGTCACCAAAATCAATATGGCATTTCAAAAGCTTGATGAGGAATTACCATGGTAAACAAACTCCCCATGAGCATAACGTGTAATTACAGAGTGCAAACTGCGTCTCGCATGTTTCTTTGAGGCTTCTGTTCCTCTTTCGCTTAACATTATTAAAGTACTACAAAGTTGTTTGGCGTCAATTATGTGCCATGTGACTTGAGATGGAGATGGTTTCCAAAGTTCTTTGCTCTTTGAGTTCATTAGTTTGCCTCCCATGCGCTTCATTGTTTCGCTACTGAGGTAATTGCTAATGCTTCATATTTGCCTTTCCAAACAAAAATTTTGTTGGGTTTAAGACTGTAGTAGCTATATGAGAAATAGCCTGTAATTCTGTTTAGCTTTATTTTTAACGTGTCCGTTGTTTCAAAAACTTGGTGAATGATATAACCATTGTCATTTCTACTTGTCTCACTTTGAAAAGAGAAAGTTCCCTTAGGTTCAAGATTTTTGGCCGACTAGCCCTGTTACTAGTCTTTATAAGATTATTGTGAAGTATAAGTAAGGGTTAGGGAGAGCTTCGTGGTATGTTTAGTATGAGGGATGGAACATGGGTGGAGCCACCCTTCGCCTAGGATGGTCACGGGCCCACCTTTAAATATTTTAACAAAATTATATTTTTTTCATAAAATTACATGATCTTTTGTTGTTATGTGAAATTAGGGTCATTGTGTAGCAAAATACTCTATCATTTTGGACGGATATAAAAAAAATCATGGTTATAAAAAACCGAAAGAGGAACCAAGAGATTTAGGGCAAAACTGGTAGAGGAAAATGCGTGATCGGTAACTGTGCTACCCTCCAATTATTGTGTGATGCTCTAACAAATTGTGCCATTTATTTATTTTTACTTAAGATATGCCTAGTATTACCACCATGTTTTTTTAGATCTTTTGATCCTTTATACCTATAATTTTAGTCCTTGTTTAGTTTTTTTTTCAATAGAGTTTTTTTTTTCCTGAGAATACAAGTTGTGATTTGTCTGTAATTGCACGTTCAATATGGTCTCAAATTTTTGTTTTTGTGAATGATTGCTTTAGGCAAGGCCCACCTAGATTGAGTTTTTGGCCCCCACCCCTGGATGGAATCATGGAAAAGGTTGGTGGATATATTTTCCATTCTTTGAGGAAAGAAATATATTTTCCATCCTCCTTGTTTGGCAGGAGCGAAGGAAAAGTAGAAATAATTTTTATTGTTTTGTTTGGTATGAGAAAAAAATTTAAAGAAAAATATAATTTATCAATTTCCATGAATACCATTGTATTTGTCATAAATTATAGAGTCAAAAGGTGCAATATAGGTCCCCCTCTATGTTTTGCTTGTCCTTTGAGCACATAAAATGATGTGGACCCCATTTGCATTTCTTCTTCCAAAAGTTGGACAAGTCATTTCTTATCAAGAGGGCATAAATATAAATTCAACACATGCAATGATGTTTTTTTAGCTTTTGTTCCACTTTCCGCATGAATTTGAACGAATTAAAAATTGTGGGAAGGAGGGATGCGCTTTCCTCCTATTTTTTTCTTTCCCTCTTGTTTTCCTTTCCCAAGTGAACAAAGGAAAGTCCCTTCTGTTTTCTATCCACCCATTTTCCATCATACTGAACAAACTATAAGGGATATTATTTTATGGTTTCAGGGGCATTTATTAAGGGGAAACAAATTATGGATGTGGTTTTGGTGGAAAAAGAGGTGGTTAAAGATTATAGCACTAGACGAGTGGAGTGCATTGTTTTGAAAATTGACTTTGAGAAGGCTTATGATCATGTGGATTGAACGTTTTTGGACTTTGTCCTGGAGATGAAGGGGTGTGGGGAGAGGTGGCAAAAATGGGTTAGTGGTTGTCTATTGTCCATAACTTTTTCTTTCATTCTAAATGACAAACCAAGGGGAAGGGTTACGACATTTAGGGAATTTAGACAAGGGATTCATTATCATCTTTTTCATCGACTCTGGTAATGGATGCATTGAATAAGTTAATGGTGAGGGCGGAAAGCTATATTCCTATGGAGGGTTTTGTTGTTAGTAGATATAGGGTCTCATTGTCACATTTGTAATTTCTAGATGATAGTACATTCTTTTCCTCTAGCAATAAGTGGATTTTTTAATCTTAAAAAAGTTATTGTCATCTTTGGGGTGATATCAAGGCTTAAGGTTAGTCTGGACAAGAATTTGACTGTTGGAGTTAATTTTAGTCAAGGGAGGAATTCTACGTTGGCTTTGGGATGTTCTATGGGATGGTGGTGGCCCTTGAAGTATTTGGTGCTCCCATTAGGTGGTAACTTTTTATCGATAGGGATTTGGGATACAGTTATTGGAAAAAATAAGTAAAATGTTGGATAGGTGGAAGAAAACTTTTATATATGGAGGGAAAGACTTACCTTAGTTCAACCACTGTTGGTAAGCAATCCTATTTATTTCTTCTCTCTCTTCAAAATGCATCTGGCTTGGTGGTTAGAAGATTGAAGAGATGGGATATTTTTTATGAGAGGGTAGTGATGAAGGTAGGAAGATCACCTGATTCGTTGGATGTAGTGTCGAGGTCTAGATTTAAAGTTTGCCTTGTGGTGGGCAATTTGAATGCCAGAAATATAGTTTTGATTGGGAAATGACTTTGGAGGTTGGAACAAAAGTCATTGTGACCTTTTGTTATTAGGAGCATGTGTGGTTTCTGGCCATGAATGAGATGTTAATGGGCTTGAAATGGATTTTAATTTTTCTGGATTACCTTCTTTTCTCAAAAGGTAAAATTTGTTGTGGGTTATAGGCAGAGAGTGTGTTTTGGGAAGACTTTTGGATTGGCAATCATATATAGCATGTTTATACCCTTGGCTATGTAGCCCTTCGTATTATCATCATGTTCATATTGCTCCAATGATTAGGTCTTATTTTCATCCGGTGTCATAGGTTTTGGTTTTGATAGGAGTCCTAATGATAGGAAGACTGTGGAATTGATCTCACTTATTTCTTTGGTTGGTAATACACCTTTAAATTATGATGACGCTTCTATCCTAATTTTTTATCCATCTTTGAAATTTGGACGATTAAGGTGTCTTTGAACGTGCAAGTTTGTATGAGTTATTGTTCATGACAAGATCAATACCAATGGTTTGCTTCAAAAATAAGACCTCAAACTTGTTTATAGCCACAATGGTATGTGCAAGAATGGTTGTGAGAACGTGGATTATTTATTTTTGCATTGTCCTATTGCATTGGCTTTATGGAGTAAATTATTTGAGATGACTGAGCATTCTTGGGTGGCTTCAGGGTCTATATCAATGATGTTTTGTGTTGATTTTAATGGCTTCGGAAGGAAGATCAAAGGAGTTGCTCTTTGGGAATGTGCAATGATTGCCATTATTTGGGTGATTTTTTTGCAGAGATATGCAAGAATTTTTCAGGATAAGTGTGAAGTGGTTGAGGGTTTGTAAATCGTATCTATTACTTAGCATCTTTCGGTCTCAAAGGTGTTTGCAAAGTTTGTGCTTTTTTGTTGTTTAGCATTATGGCTGGAGAACTTGTCTATCCTTTATACTATTAATAAAATGTGTGTTTGCTATCCGAAAAAAAGGTTTGATTTTAGTTGATCAAATGCGAATAAACATGCTTTGTAGCAGCACCTGTTGGACTTTCCTGTCTGAGAAATCAAGAATCACCCTGATATGGATTACACTTTTCGTTTTTCACTTGCTTACCAGAAAAATATTTCCTTTTCTCTCTGCTCATTTCATACAAGTTTGGCTTTTATTTATCTTTAAAACTGTGTTAATGGTAAATGGCCCAAGTCTTCTCATTTCCCAAAATGGGCAGATTATGAGTCACTTATGTTAGATAGGATCAATATGTAGCCAAATCTAAATGGCTGGATGCTACATCTCTTGTTTCGCTTGTATATGTTCCAGGCCTCTTTTAAATATGACAATCCTATGTTAAGAATTTTGTACCTTAAATAAATTTAACTTCTTAAAAATAGGTGATGTCCTTGTGCTGTATTTTTTAAGTAGATTTTACTAACTTCTAGTTTGCATCTCAAAATTCCAGTACCATACATTGCGGAATATGCTCTTTATGACAATGACAGAGTTCACTGAGGTAATTTCTTATATATTTTTTGACACGATTTTGATGTCGTCAAGTGGTAGAAACTTTATTAAATTTACTGAAGGTGCTACCAAAGCTCAATCTAATTTCAGATGGTACGGCGGAGCCTATTTGGGAGCTCACATAATCTTTGAGTCTAGTTGAGCCGTCTGGATTACTTTAAGTTAGTTTGCTGGTAGTGTTGTTTTATGTGTTTTTTTACGGCCAGAGATATTTTTGTGGTTTTAGGTTATCTAGAATAAGTAATAATTATGATCAGTGGGCCATCTTGCGGATCAAATTTGTTATTGGATCTTAAGTTTCTTGATTTAGTTTTTAAGTTCTAATGTCTATCGGTTTCCCAGTCAATATGTCATACTTTTAATTTGGAGTCCAAATCTTTTTTTAGATATAGGAAATGCTTGGAATCCTCTATATAGCCATGTGATTTTTCAACTATTAAAGTAAATATATTTCAAAAAAGGCTTTAGCTACTAAATGCTTTAGGATTGTGAGATGCAACATAGGTGTGATGCCCAAGGAACCCTAGGATGATTCCTAATTTCTTCTGCTCTTTTCCTTCTTTCTTCTATTTTTTTGCAAGTATATAAGCTCTGAACCCTGCAATCAGATTAGAGACACTTATTTTTTATATCATTAAACGTCATCTACGAAACCTAACCTTTCCTTTCAATCTAAGAACCCCTAATCCAGAAACTACACATCAGTCCCGAAAATACTGTTCACATTACAGTTTTTCAGTGTTTGAACAATGTTGATTTTCAGGTATTAATTGTTATCTTAGACTCCCGCATCAGATTAAGAACAAAAAAAATATGGACCAATTCTATTATCTTCTTCTCAAACGATGTGTACTTGAGACATACTAATTGCATTTAAAACTTCAAATCTTTTTGTCGACATGTCATCATGTTATGTCTACATTATTATTTAAAATTAAGTTACCCTCCTACTTTCAGGGAGGCGAACTTATCAATTTTATCACCTTTTTCTCAGAAAAGTCACGAAGTCCAGTTTCTTGAATACTAATTCTACAAGTTAGTTTGATCTGTTACGATTATCTTGTATTCTAGAAATCTGAGAACTGGATTCAGAATTACTACATAGGTAATGAGAATTGTGAGGACTGACCCTGCACATCTTGGTTTTTACTATTTTGTTGGCATTTGTTTTTGGGCATTCATAGCCAATATATGTGGAACGATGTTATGATTGATAAAACACCCATTCTCTTTTGGCCTACAGAAGCAACATGTCAAATTCTATAAATAATAGTACACGCTTGCCAAGGATCAAAATATCGTTTCGAAACAGTTCAAATGTCCGAAACGTTTCTGTTTTCAAGGACACCGAAACGAATCAGTGATGAAATCGAAATTATAATATTGAGGTATTCCATAATGTTTCGAGATTTATTCTAATATTTCAATGCATTTGCATAATTGTTTCAAAATATTTTAAAGTATTTTAAGATATTTTTGATATATTTCAATCAATGTTTTTTAAAAAATAATTCTTAAATTTTTTATTTTTTTCATTATATTTTTGAAACATGTCGAAATTTTTCCGTTTTCTATGTGACCGAAACAATATACCAAAACGAAATTTTGATCCATGATGCTTGCTTAGAATAAACTTGTGTAATCTTTTATCCACTCGAAGCATTTTATATGTCTAAATCTCAAATTACTGGTCATATATCTATCATGAATTCTGTTTCTCCTGACTTGCATCTCCTTTAGCATAAAGGAAAACTTACGAGGACCTTAGATGTAAAGCTAAATTGTAGTTATCATATTTTTTCTTTCAAATTTTTCTTTTCCTTTTTCTCTTTTCTTTCTTTTTCTTTATCTTGTTTGTTTGGTTTTATTTATATTTTTGCAATAATGACAATCGTAATTCAAATGACTTGCATTTGCTTTTATATATCATACTGCACATTTGTTTTGGGCATGGAGGTTAATAGAAACAAATATGGGATGATTAATAGGTCCATTAGAACCTTCGTTGCGAGTCCACTCCACTTGTACCAAGCTACATATTGACCTCAGGTACTTAAGGATGCATGTGTTTTGTTATTGTTCTTTGTTCTTTGTCCGTTGTTCTTATTTTTTTTCCTTTTTGGCCTCTAAGAATGCTTGTTCCCCAACAAATGGACTCTTTAGAATAGGGATTTTTAAGCTTAAACCTTGAAATGCATGGCTCATCTCTCGTACCAGACCTTGCAGTATCCTTTAAGCCACAGAGAATCATCAAAATCAGGGGTTGGATGATTGGATTGTGAATTCTCAATCTTAAATAAACAAATTTAACTTGTCATAAATGCCACTCAAAAAGCAGTTTAATGTAGAACTGCTGGAGTAGAGTTTGTCGTGCAGTTTTTACTTTGGTGGGACTGTGGAAGCAGGTTCTTATATCTTTTTGAGTAATGTTACGGATTTCTGGTGTCCTAGGTTTGACCAAAGCAAATTAAAAGTATAGCTTCATTGGTTGTGCTAAGATTTAATTAGTCATGACTCATGATACTACCTGGTATTTTCAAAAGCTCACTACTTACTTTATTGGTTGAGTCTAATTTTGTTAGTTATTTGGTATTGCAATTGATTGTCTATTAGTGTTCGTGCATGTCTTGATAATATTATTTGACAATATCTATCCTGTATATTGTTCCTAAAATTTCAGTACTACACATCCATTGTCAACTCTGCTTCAAAAAAGCCATCTTAACATCCTTTTTTAATTGAAGTACTATACATGTCCAACAAAAAGACAACTAAATTTCATCTCTAACCTTGTAATTACCATGATCCTTATGTGGTAATAGCTTTCAGAATCACCGGATTGGGCATTCTTGAGAGAACAACAAAGTCGGCTTGCTTTTTTGTTTGGCATTGATGATCACTGGGGTCCACTGCAAATGTTTGACGAGGTAAATTCTGGATTCAGTATCTTTAGTCTGTTAGGCTTTTGTGTTGATTTTGAAGATATTGAGTCTGAGAGTCTGTTGAGGGCCTCTATATGGTGAAATATTATTAGCTTTACATGGGAAATGCACATTGATATGTTGTGGACAGAGTATTCATGCATATTGGTTCTCTGAAATGCTGCCTCTGCTTTCTTTAATCTGCCGTCACTTGGCACCTATTTGCTTGTGGTGTGAGGCAAGATGGTCAGGAGTTTCTTTTGGATGATACTTCTTTTGGGGGTTGCTATCTTATATCAATTTTGTTCAGGCCTGGAACTTGATTCTCATTGGAACTTTATTTCTTTTCGAGGTGCAAAAACCAAGGTGAAGATGCTAAGCTTTATATGAAGTGTCATTCATTTGGTTGTTCTCAATAGTAGGATTCATTTGTGCAGTGAAGACTTGCTGAATGTCTATGAAGACTTAGAAGCTTTTATCCAGCCCCTTTCATTAATCCCATAATATTCAAATGAGTAGAAACTTAATTCCAAGAGACAGATTTCTGTCTGCTTGCTTAGTTTGAATCAAATTAATCCTTCCGTGAGAATGAGGATATTGCAATATGTACTGAAAAAAGACTTCTCTAGATGAACCTCATGATTTATTCAAGAGGAATCCATCAAAACCTGAAGTTCATTATGCATTACCAAGCCAGTCTCTCCCTTATTATGTCCCCCGGATTTGTCTTATCTTTGTCAAAGGGTCTTTGCATAGCATGTCTATGAGTCTGAATTCGGGCAATGCTGTCCATGGCATAGATTCATTTCTCACAAGCCACAGTAACCATTTGTAAGCTCTGTTCAATTTGGACATCGCAGAAGTCCAGGCCAATTAATTGATTTAGACCACATTTTAATCCTTGCTTCTCTGCCTTAATTGCTGAGAGATTGATGTGGTTGTTTCCTAAAATTGCTTCCCACAGTTCTTGCATTAAAGGACTGATCTATCAACATTTATCCAATCTAACCAAGTATTGTTACAAGAAGTCTGAGCTAATGTTGGTTTACAGCTAAAGAAGAAAAATATGGCACTTATTACAGAAATGTGGATATAAAACAGAATTTTGGATCGTTTCCAGTAGGCATTAACATGACATTTAACCAGATGCATTATTCATCAATCATCCGCAAAATGATTTTTAATTTTTGAGGAGCATGTTGTTGATTTGTCAGATGTCTTAAAGAGAAGCTTGAAAAATAGACTTGATATTGGTCATGCCATTTTTATAATCAGGAGTGACTTTGATAAGGCTTGGTGGCACTTGAAATAAATGTTAGTGAAAGGGATACAAACTAAGTGTAGAGCCCCCGTATATATAGTCAATGAGAGTTACAATAAGGACAAAAAGGTAAAAAAGGAAAACTTAATAAAAAATTCTAATAAACTAGGTTGCTGCTATATCTCTAACACTCCCCCTCAAGTTAGGCGCAAAAATGTCAATTAAGTCAAGCTTGACAACGGAGTCCCGAAGAATAGATAGAGTGATAGGTTTAGTAAAAACATCTGCAACCTGATCACTGGTCCCCACAAACGATGGAGTGACAATACCACTGCTAACCTTCTCCCGAAGAAAGTGAACTTCGATCTCTATATGCTTCGTCCTCTCATGTAGTACAGAGTTAGAAGCGAGCTTAATAGCAGATCGATTATCACAATATAATGTGGATTGNGATAAGATGAGTCCCTCGAAAAGCACAGAAACCCGTAGTAGATCGACCATCACATGCTCCTCCATAATCTGAATCTGAATAACAGGCTAGAGAACCGGTCTGAGTTCCTGATGCATAAAACAACCCATGTCCAGGACAAGACTTGAGGTACCGAAGAATATGATAAACTGCATCAAGATGAGGCTGACACGGCCTGTGCATGAACTGACTAACTCGGCTGACTGCGAATGAAATGTCCGGCCTAGTATTGGCTAAGTAGATAAGTCTACCTACCAATCTTTGATAAATCGTCGGATCTTTCAACTCCTCACCTTCAGCAGTAAGCTTCAAATTTGGAATCATGGGTGATGATGCCGGTTTGCATCCCAACATCCTAGTGTTTGAAAGAAGATCCAAAACATACTTTCTCTGAGAAAGAACAACACCCCTGCCGCTACGGGCAACCTCAATCCCAAGAAAGTATCGTAGAAATCCAAGGTCCTTCACATCGAAGGCTTTCCCAAGGTCTATCTTGACCTGCGCAGTCTCAGAAATATCATCACCAGTAATAATAATATCATCAACATATACCAGAAGGATGACACACTGTNCAGAAACATCATCACCAGTAATAATAATATCATCAACATATACCAGAAGGATGACACACTGTCCAGAAGTATTCCGTCGAATAAAGCAGGTATGATCAGAATGACACCTGGTGAACCCCAATCGTACAACTACATCACTAAAGCGAGAGAACTAGACTCGTGACAACTGTTTCAGTCCATAAAGAGACTTACACAGTCGACATACCTTTCCAGCATACTCCCCCTCACCACGAAAGCCCGGTGGTGCATCCATATAAATAATCTCGTCCAGATCACCGTGAAGAAACACATTCTTCACATCTAATTGATGAAGAGGCCAAGAGAACTCCGCAGCCAGAGAAATAATCAACCGAACAGTAGTCAATTTTGCCACAGGGACAAATGTAGCACCAAAATCACGACCTGGTACCTGAGTAAAGCCCTTCGCCACAAGTCTAGCCTTGTAACGATCAATAGTACCATCCGCAAGAAACTTCAGGGTGTAAACCCAGCGACAGCCAACAGGCTTCACCCCTGAAGGTAAGGAGACAAGATCCCATGTATGATTACGCTGAAGAACGTCCATCTCTGTCTGCATGGCAAGAACCCATTGGGGCTCCCGCATAGCCTCCGAAATAGAGCGAGGAACCGGCGTATCTGATAAGGCCATAGTATAAGCTCGAAATGTGGAAGACAGATCACCATAAGAAACATATGCAGAGATCGGATATAAAATACTGGCAGTCCAACCATAACGATCAACTGGACGGCGATCACGCCGGGGATAACGATGTCCTAAATCATACTCCTCCACTGATAATGTCTCATCAGGTAAATGAACTGGCTCAACACCTGCAATTTCATCAGTACTAACAACAGGTGCATCAATATACTCAACAAACTGAAAAGTATTACCTGCATCGCCTGAGGTAGAGGGGACATCAGCAGGGTGATGAGAGCGAGGGCGACGAACATACACCTGCAAAGGAAGAGAGACTGGTAACTCTGTACTGACAGGGATGAGTGGCTCTGGAGGGAGAATGACCAATGACTCTGACTCCTGTGATAATGAAAAATCAAAGGGAGTATCATCAACTGGAGGGGCAGACACAGGACTGGGAGGAAAATAAGGAATATGCTCAAGAAAAGTAACATTTAGACTGTGATACATACGGCGTCNCTGTAGGGATAGTGATCAATGACTCTGACTCTTGTGGTAATGGAAAATCAAAGGGAGTATCATCAACTGGAGGGGCAGACACAGGACTGGGAGGAAAATAAGGAATATGCTCAAGAAAAGTAACATTTAGACTGTGATACATACGGCNGGAGGGGCAGACAAAGGACTGAAAGGAAAATAAGGAATATGCTCAAGAAAGGTAACATCTAGACTGTGATACATACGACGCCTAATAGGATCATAACATCGATACCCCTTAGATTGATGACAATAGCCCACAAAGATACAACGAATCGCTTTATCATCAAGTTTATGACGAGTAGGAGACCGATTCTGAACAAAACATGTGCATCCAAAAACACGAGGGGGGACCGAAAAGTGTCCGCTGAGGAAATAAGACCTATGTAAGGGAGCCTTATGCTGAAGAACACGACTCGGCGTACGATTGCACAGAAAGGTAGAAGTCAAAACAGCAAAATGCCAATAAAATTTTGGTACCATCATGCCTCTAAGCATACAACGTACCATTCTTATCAAACTCCTATTTTTCTTTTCAGCAACACCATTTTGCTCAGGAGTATATGGACAAGTGAGTTGCTGAAGGATACCCTGAGAAGAAAGGTGAGACACTAAAGCATCAGACACATATTCTTTGGCATTATCCGAACGAAGAGCACGAACAATGACATCGAATTGTGTCTTACTCATCTGTAAAACTGAGTGATTATAGGGAGTACATCAGACTTTCTATGCAAAAGGTTAGACCCAAGTACAACGGGTATGATCATCTATAAATGTCACATAATATCTGGCACCTGACAGAGCAGTAACGGGAGAGGGTCCCCAAATATCAGAGTGTATTAGGTCAAATGGCTTGGGTGACTGGTGCATGCGAGGAATATAACTGGCCCTAACATGTTTCGATAGGGAACATATAACACAGTTAAGTTTACCACCAACATAAGCATTACTCAAAGNGTGCATGCGAGGAATATAATTGGCCCTAACATGTTTTGATAGGGAACAGATAACGCAATCAAGTTTACCACCAACACAAGCATTACTCAAAGCAGGAAACAACATACATAAATATTTAAAATTTGTATGTCCAAAACGGTCATGCCACAATTGAACAATTTGTGACAAAAAATCATAACGACAACTACTAGGTAAAATACTAGAATGCAAGCTAGGAACAGAAAAAGGCAAAGCAGGTGCAAGTGATGTAGGTGGAGGAATTGGTGAAACTAGAGGTGGATTGCCAAGATAATACAGTCCATCTTTCTCATGTCCCTTGATAATAATCCTCCTGGTACTCAGGTCCTGCAAATAACACGAATCAGANGCAGGTGAAGGAATTGGTGAAACTGGAGATGGATTGCCAAGATAATACAGTCCATCTTTCTCATGTCCCTTGATAATAATCCTCCTGGTACTCAGGTCCTGCAAATAATACGAATCAGATAAGAATACAACCGCACAATGAAAATCTTTGGTTAACTGATGTACAGATAATAGATTCATGACTAACTTTGGTGCATGAAAAACCGAACATAATGTAAGGCCATTTGGGAGGCGGACTGTACCCCTACTAACAATAGGGGCATGTGTTCNCAACTTTGGCGCATGAAAAACCGAATGTAATGTAAGGCCATCTGGGAGACGGACTGTACCCCTACTAACAATAGGGGCATGTGTTCCATCTGCTAACTGAACCTGTGTATGTAATTGCTCGTCAAAAGTGGTGAAGTGATGGGCCTCACCTGTCATGTGACCATTCGCAACCGAGTCCAACATCCAAAGGAATCCAAAGGGGAGATGAACTGGNCCTGTGTATGTAACGGCTCGTCAAAAGTGGTGAAGTGATGGGCCTCACCTGTCATGTGACCATTCGCACCCGAGTCCAACATCCAAAGGGGAGATGAACTGGCACAAGCGTGAAAGGCACGAGATATACCTGTAGTGGTGACAGCAGCAGTAGTCAGACTCTGAGAAGTCAGAGCAGACATAAGTATATCTAATCGGGAAGTGATAGCATCCATATCACTCTGCCAAGGTGGAGCAGCAGCAGCAGGAATAGCGGTAGTGGGTGGTGGTACCTCAGCAATAGCAACAGTACGGCTGCGAGGAGACGGCTTAAGCTCTAGATGGAGCTTCCAGCAAGTAGCCTTGAGATGTCCTGGTCGGCCACAATAATCACATTGACGGGAATTCCCCTGTCTGCGCTGATCTGGGGCACCCTGACGAGAATCCCCCTGTCTACGCTGATCTGGGGCACCCTGACAGCGCTGATCCGAGCGCTGCCTACCCCTGACTGAGGATCCTGAATGAGACCCTACAGCAGCTGCAAGGACCATTTGATCAGCCGAAGGAGTCAAAGCCACAACTGGAAGTGATGCAATACGAACTCGGCTCTCATGCTGTTCAATCATCCCATACACCTCATAAAGAGAAGGAAGTGTCAACATCGACAAGATCTGAGAACGAGGTCCCTCAAACTCATCACGAAGCCCCATAAGGAACTTGTGAATCCTATCCTCCTGTTCTCGAGTATGCAAGAATGCTGCTCCCTCGGGCTCTATCCTCGGAATAGCAGCAAGAGGGCGTAGAGTCTCATACTCAAGTCAGCGCTGGGTCAAATAGCCGTAATAATCCTGAACGGTCATATCTCCCTGTCGTGCATATGAGAGCTCCTGAGAAAGCTCATAAACACGAACTCTCCGTCCTTACTGAGAATACATCTCTGATAATGCGCTCCATAGCTTTGGAACAGAGCTATGAAACTGGTGGATCCTGCAAACAAATGGCTTCATCGAGCCAAATAACCATCCAAGAATGACGCAGTTCTCAGAGAACTACACAGAATATCCAGGGTCGGCATCAGCTGGCTTTGGGTGAGATCCCGTCAGCCAACCAAGCTTCCCTACACGGCCTAAGAAAAGCTGGAATGAGCGAGACCACTCAGCGAAGTTACGACCATTCAACAACTGTGCTGTAACTTTCTGAGAGATCATGCCCGGTAGTGCTGGTAATGCAACTGTGCTAGTAGGTACTGTATACTGGTCAAACATAAAGGTGGAAGTACCTATGGATGTCTCAACAGTAGGGGTCTCAAGTCCCTCAGTGGTAGTAGTCATATCAACAATAATACTAAAGCACCCGTGACAGGAAAATAGAGGGATAAAATAGGGGAGAACAATATACCTCCAGTCGAACAGTAGCGACAGATAAAAAAGGTCCACAAAACTCCCAAATAATCAGATCACGGTGCTCAGATATCCAGTAAATATAAATAATCTACTACATCAAGAGAATATCAACAGACGGAGAAAAAGAGGATTCAACCCCTCATAAAAAAATCATAAAACGAAGCCCCAACGAAAAACGCGACCCAACAGTGGGCTGGACAATGACCCAACAGTAGGAGTTCGGTTTATTGGGTTGCTAGGCTGGTCTGGAATGACCCAAAAATAGGAGTTTGGTTTATTAGGTTGCTGGGCTGATTTAATATGTCGTTCGGTTTGGTTTGTGGGTTTGAGGCTGTCGGTGGCTGTATTGGTTCTTTGCTGATTTGTTAGGCAGTTGGGTTCGCTGGGTTGAGTTTTTTGTTGGGAAACATATAATTGCTGTTTTTCGGTGGGATGTTGGTCGGTTGCTTAGCTGTCGGTGGGATGCTAGCCTGTTCTGTTTGTCAGTGCTGGGCAGTGAAGGATGAGATTATTCTGGATTGTCGCTGGGTGTTTTCAGCAGAGGCAGTCTTGGTTGTGTTGCTGGTTTGTGGGTGAGGAGGTTCGCTGGGTTGAGTTTTTCTTTGGGAAACATATAATTGCTGTTTTTCGGTGGGATGCTGGTCGGTTGCTTAGCTGTCGGTAGGATGCTGGCCTGTGCTGTTTGTCGGTGCTGGGTAGTGAAGGATGAGATTATTCTGGATTGTCGCTGGGTGTTTGCAGCAGAGGCAGTCTTGGTTGTGTTGCTGGTTTGTGGGTGAGGCTACTGGACACTGGGATGCTGCCGGGGGCTGATGGGGTTGCTGATTTTGATGGAGTGGAGGCTGCTGCTGGTTGCGATGTTTGGTGGAGGCTAGGGTTAGGGTGAGGGTTAGGGTTAGGGTTGGTGGCTCTGATACCAACTTGAAATAAATGTGAGTGAAAGGGATACAAACTAAGTGTAGAGCCCCCGTATATATAGTCAATGAGAGTTACAATAAGGACAAAAAGGTAAAAAAGGAAAACTTAATAAAAAACCCTAATAAACTAGGTTACTGCTATATCTCCAACAGTGGCAATAGGAAACAAGGTTCATGTAACCTTGCGGTTGAAACAACTAACTGCTGATGGGGATAATTACCAACTGGATTATGTTTAGCTTGCTGAACCAGTAGTAAGTTAATTGATCACAGCCTAGGCCCATGTTAACTCCTGTGGAGACTAAAGGTTCTAAACCACTGAAAGCCGCTTTTATCCATGATTGATGTTGGCTTGGAGGTTGAGAAGTGAGAAGGTGTGCTACTTGATTGACATTGTTGATCAACCAGACAGGCATTAGTGAGAATCATTTATGGATAATGATGATTAAACATATTTGTGTTCCTGATTACAGACACCTGGATATTGACTAGTTGAAACATGGTTCTACAAATGAGCTTGTGATACAAGCAGCCTCATGATGACAGTAATTTTTATTTATCTGTTAACCAACATTAGGATTACAGATCAGTGTCATGATGTTGATTGAGCTTGTTAAGCTATTGATCTTCTTATACTTTTCAAACTTCTTCTGGTATTTTTTCATGAAGATTGCTCTAATTTGCCCCTCCTTTTAACATTTGTGATGACAGATTTCAAAGCAGCTCCCTGATACAGTTCTCGATGTTGAACGGGAGGGCCATACTCATGCTTTCTCGTGCACAATGGCGGGATCGTTATGGGTTGCAAATCATGTAGCAAGCTTGATTAAAAATCAAATATCTGTGGCTGGCACTCGAGGAATGATGGGGCACCAGACAGAGCAAACAAATTTTAGGGAAGAGACGCATGTGCAGGACCTCATCTCAATAGGAGGTTGAACCAAAAGACTCTGAGGTCAAAGCCCAACCTTTACACTCGCCTGCAGTGTGGAGTATCCATGAAGAATTTGTAAGTAACAAATGCATATGCATGCAAAGAAAAAAGGAAGATGTTTGAAGTTATGTAGGTACTTTAAACAATTAATGAATTCTGAAAACTGCTTACAACTAAATAGAAATCTCTAGGATACTTGTGATTGACAATTTTATCACTGCGGGGTTGGGCAGCACTGAATAAACTATTCCATTTTAATTTTCATATACATGGAGATGAGCTTATATTGCATGTGCATTATTCCAGTACTCTCTATCTCTAAGATGATCATACTGTATGTTCATATTCAGCACTATATTGGTTTAAGCAAAAGCTGTCTCCTCAAAGGTAAGGTGATTAGAGTGATTCAAAGAGAAGTACAACATTAATGCATCAACACGACACACTTGGAAAATGATTGAATGAGCCTCATCCTTCACCTTTTTCTCTTCACTTGCTTTCTCTTTCCTTCACAGCCTTATCGATGCATTTCGTACTGCTGCACAGTATCAGGATATAATCCTGATCTCTATCAAGTGGAATAATGGAATGGAAAAATGGATGCCTGTGGACGAGGACGGATACAAGTCATGTGTTGCCCATATGTTGTGTTGGTGTCTGTTTTTTCGGGCTGAATTCTATATTTTCTTTTGTTACATAAACAGGTATGAGTACATTTTGTTTTCTGGGCCATTTTTTGTTGCAAAAAGTGAAAACATTCTTTGGTGGCTATCCCTTCACAACATATTATGCATAATAATGAACAGGTTCATTCTCTTCTGACTCCATTCAAGATCTCATGTTCATGGGATGTTCAACATTCTCATCTTATTCTTCAGAACCACCTTTCATTTTCTGTGCATTTCTATATCTGCAGCTATGAAAGAATCTTTTGAGCATGTTGGCTTTATAGTTCATCTGATTACAAGCTTAATTGGTACCAATTATGCAAATAGTGCTCTGGGATTTCACTTCTAGCTTCATGGATGCAACATAGCTCTGTTTTACACTGCATTTTAAGATCTCCGATGTAGCTTTTAGGTGTAAAAATGCAATTCTCACTTTGCATTGATCTGAACTTTGTTGGTTGATTCAAATGTATCACCATAACCATTCCAAAACTAACAAACTGTTTGCCCCTTCCTGATCACGGGCATACCTTTTGATGGGAAAACCATTGATATGTATGAAAACAGAGAAGATTTGTTGGTATTATAATTATTGTCACTATATTGGCAGTTTTAATGGTTGAGATCAGCAATAAAAGTGACAGATAGAAACAAAATTTTAGTTCCAGAGTTCCATCTCGGAAATCTCAATAGGATTTATGTACTTTTACCTCACATACGAGTGTATTGTTTCTATAACTCTAGTTCATAATGTCCATGTCGCAACGAATTATAGTACAAGGTTTCAGACGCAAAAAAAAAACTGTTAGAAGAATTACATAACATAATGTGCGTTTGGTAATATTTATGTTCTTTCTATTGTAAAAATTAAAAACATAAAACATGTTTGCTAATCATTTATATTTAAAAAATTATGAAAATGAAAATAAAAAGTATATTAGGCATTTTCATAGTTCATTGGGGTTGTTTTGGTTAATTTTTTAATCCCAAATACGTTACTCCTCAAAACATTGAGGATCCACCACCTAACCATAGAAAAATCACCCTCCAACACCATTGAAAAACCACCACCCAACCACCAAAACCCCACCACCAAACCCCTTGAAAACACCACCAAACACCACTGAAAACCCATCACCCACCATCCCTACAAAACCCACCCCCCAACCATCGAAAACTCATCACCCAACCCCTTTGAAAACCCACCACCCAATACCAATGAAAACCCATCACCCACTAATCTTGTAAAAACCCATCCCCAACCACTGAAAACCTACCACTCATCCCCCTGGAAAACCCACCACCTAACACCATCGAAAACCCACACCCAACACTCTTGAAAATACACCACCCAATCACAAAAAAAAAATCAGATAGAGGAGAGAGAGAGAGAGGTGCAAGAGATAGAGTCGAAACAAAGAAAGGCAAGAGAGAGAGAGATGTAGAGGGTAGAAGAGATGGAAAAAAGAGGAAGTGAAAGAAGAGAGGGTGTTTATACTCAAGCAAGAAAATTCATTTTTTTTTGTTATTAAGGAAGATCGAAACTGAGATCTCTTTAATCTCAAAATGAAGCCTGCATGTTTTTGTTTTTTAGGTGTTTATGAAAACATTTTATTTGTGTGTTTTTTCATTTTTTGGCCTTGTTTTTAAAACAGAGTTCCTAAAAAAAACATAAAAACATTACAAACATTTTTTTATTTTTTATTTTTGGCAAAAATTGAAAAAGAAAAAAAGAAATAGCAGAAGCAACAGGTTACCAAACGCAACTATAATTAGACTGATATCAGTGTATATTAGCCTGTAGTGCCCCATGACTGGTGTTTCTAGCCCAACCTTACATGTTTAAGGATCCGATTTCATATATTTTATTCCTAACCTTCAATTAAAGAATTGTACAATATTATAAGGAAAAACTACCAATAAGTATTATTTTTCTCTATAAATATCCATTAAGTCCTATCATTTTTGTTTTATATCAATTAAGTCCTATTTTTAATATTTTATGTCAATTAAGTCCTAATTCTATTATATTTCAATTTTATCCTTACATTTTAGTTATCAAAACTTTTTCATTCTTTTGCATTCTTAGAATCAATTAATAGAATATTGTAGATTCTACATCAATATTAATTTATGCTAATTCTTACCAAAATCATATTTTATTAATTTATATTGAATTTAAAATGATTAAGTTAAGGATTTATTTTAGTTGTTGCGTTTAAATCGATAATGACATTAAAATGGAATTAATCGACAAATATTATCGATGTAATTTTTTTTAACCTTTCTTATTTTATTAAATAATCGACAAATATGTCTCGAGTTTTAAGATTAAATACCCTAATGAGATAAGAAATTAAGAAAATATGAACCTTTTTTGGGTCTTACCATAAAGTTTATGTTAGTTGAATTTTTTTTAAGGGGTTTTGATGTTAATTTTGTAAATAAGGAATTTTTATCCTCTTAATTAATTTTAAGAATGTAAGAGAATGAAAGGGTTTTTATGACTAACGGGAAAGGATAAAATATAATGGAATTTAAGAATTGATTGATATAAAATATCAAAAAAAAAAAAGATATAAAATATCAAGAATAGGACTTTATTGATATACAACAAAAATGATAGGACTTAATAGATTTTTGTGAAAAAATGTAATATTTATCAGTAATTTTCTATGTTATAAAGGATTGATGAGGCACCTGAGTACTTCAAAATAAGACAATTTAACCATTATAGTCCAAACTGTTTCAAGCTGTTCTTCTGATTTATTTTCAAGCTCAATTTTTTTTTTTTTTGGATTTGAAGAATTTGTTTTTATATCCAAGGTAATCAAAATCCACCCTTTTGTGAAGATTTTGGTGGTACTCTTTTCATGTGTATTGATTTCTGCTTATTACATGCTCGATTTTCTAAACGATTTTTCCACGACACATTTGACCAAACAAACAAAAAATCATAAAGTCAAGACCTCTATAGAACAAGGGAAAGCATACAAATGTACAACATAGAAGGAAAAAAAATATATATTATGAGAGCTTACACGNAGTCAAGACCTCTATAGAACAAGGGAAAGCATACAAATGTACAACATAGAAGGAAACAAATTATATATTATGAGAGCTTACATGAAAGAAGGTCTAAGTCAATTTCAAAGGAATCAAGATTTTTTTTTTATGAAGCATTTTGCTTGAAGTTTAATTAATCATAACAATTTGATGGTATAAAAAANGAAAGAAGGTCTAAGTCAATTTCAAAGGAATCAAGATTTTTTTTTTATGAAGCATTTTGCTTGAAGTTTAATTAATCATAACAATTTGATGGTATAAAAAATTGAGAAACATGATATGAATAAACTAAATGAGCTCAGAGACTATACATAAAATAAAGTAGTTCGCTCAATTCAAGGGTTGAATTAGTTCATTTTAACGAAGGCTCTTACTTCTTAAATATGTATTGCCTGAAGATGAATGAGATACATTAGGATTTTTCTCCTTTTATAACTAATTTGTTAGAAAATATTTGTTAGTTAGGAAGCCTACTATTCAAGATATGACGTGGTCTTTTAGAAACGATGCCCTTCTTACCCTCAAGTAAGGGGTGTCGGAGAAATTCCTATGTTGTCCTTTTAGGGGCGGAGCCAGAAACGTTTATAAGGGAGACAAAATATAACTTCAAAATAATTTACTAGTTAATATAAAAAATTAAGTTAAAAAATGACAAAAATTTAAGACTCTAGACAAATTATTGTGAAAATAGTAAATTTAATTTTTATTTAACCTAAACAAAAAGATACAAAATAATTNAGACTCTAGACAAATTATTGTGAAAATAGTAAATTTAATTTTTATTTAACCTAAACAAAAAGATACAAAATAATTTTTTTAGTGCATTTTAACCTTATTGTATATATTAATAAAATATAACATTCTTTAAAATCTCTAAAATTTTGTATATTAATCAAATGTAAATTAATTTTTCACTAATTTTTTTTATCAATGTGCACAATCACAAGTCCGCAGTAAAATTATTTTTTATTCAGTTACAAAACTTAGTTGAAATTATAAAACCAGAAATTGTTTTTAAAAAGTAAAGAATATTGTGTTAGGTAAAGATAAATATTATTTTTTAATCAATATACAAATAAATTGGGATAGTTACATCTGATTTATTCAATCAAAAAATTAAAACATTTATTTTAGAGGGTTAGTAAAACACTAATTTATTAAAAAAAAGACTAGAATCATTATTAAAATTTTAGGGGGACAAATATAATATATTAAATAATTTTATGAGTCCTCATCGAAGGTGATCCAAAANAAAGACTAGAATCATTATTAAAATTTTTAAAATTTTAGGGGGACAAATATAATATATTAAATAATTTTATGAGTCCTCATCGAAGGTGATCCAAAAATAAGGGAGAACTAGTGCCCACCCTATGCCCTTTTAAGTAANAAAATTAAAACATTTATTTTAGAGGGTTAGTAAAACACTAATTTATTAAAAAAAAGACTAGAATCATTATTAAAATTTTAGGGGGACAAATATAATATATTAAATAATTTTATGAGTCCTCATTGNTTTTAGGGGGACAAATATAATATATTAAATAATTTTATGAGTCCTCATTGAAGGTGATCCAAAAATAAGGGAGAACTAGTGCCCACCCTATGCCCTTTTAAGTAAGTCCCACGTTGGGAATTAATTTTATAGGGCATTTTTTGTAATATAAAGTAGGGTATATTTTAATTAACTCATTGGATTGTCTCAAATAAACTTATCAACCGTCCTTTAAAATTATTTATATTGGACTGTATTTTTAAGCATGGTTATCTTATTAGTTATTTATACTGATGGGGGCATCCACATGTGGGTCTCCACGTGTAAGACCGGTGTAGTGCCCATCTGATCAGATCTGAACCGCTCATTCGAATTAAGTGGTTGAATATATTTTATGGATCCCTAGATCATCATACCCCCTCTCATTGTCAGTTTCCTTATGCTAATTTTCTATTCATGCCCTAATGTTAATAGGAGAAGTCCACACTACCAAAATAATAATAATAATAATTTTGATATCGTAGCGTTAGTTCTGTGATTTTTTTATATAATAAATTCTGAGATTTATTTATAATTTATGAGAGTTATTTATAATTTTTAAAATTTGTGGGATCAATTCTAAATTTATTAGGATCAATTTCATGTACGTGATTTAATTCTTATTATAAAAAAACTCAAAAAACTATATCTAAATCTATAGAATTTGATGGTATCATACCTTTTTTTTTTTTTCCTAATACCATATTATTCTTCATTTGTATAATAAAATACATAGTTCTATATACATAAAACATAACAATAGTCTAAATTATTTAGATTCGATGATTTATATTATAATTTAAAGTTTAATTGTATTAATTAGATATATTTATATTTAACTTTTGTTTTTGATAAAAAAAACAATATAGTAACACATACTAAACAATATATAATACTTGTCTTACCACTTGCGTAAGTCTACTGTTTCAACACCAACAGCTCTGTTATTTTTCACTCATGACAGCCAAATGGTAACCATTCTATCCATAGAAAATGTAATCATCTCAACACTAAAACTGTAGATCTAAACAATCTCTCCCTTGAATTCGTGGACCAGATTAGGCTGTGAGGCTGTGACCATAGACAAAGTATATCAATGGCATCAACAGAAAAGAAAAAAAAATACTATATCAATTGCAGCTATATTCATAAATTCATATGAAGGGGCCCTCCAGCTTCACAAGCAGAATTTATAGAGAACAAGCCCTCCCATATAACTCCATGCCTCTCCCTCCCTTGGACACAATTTGAGTCTACAGACAACTCTCTCTCTCTCTCTCTCTCTCTCAGCATTCAGTCAACCATCTCCCTCTCTTGGACACAGTTTGAGCTTAGAAGCAACCTTCTTTCTCTCTCTCTCTCCCCTCTTCCTCTTCCTCTTCCTCTTCCTCTTCCTCTTCCAATGTCAACCAACAAAAAAAAGCTCATTCTCAATACTGTCTCTGTCGACCTGGGTTGCAGCAGCAGTTGCAGAAGGCCAAGACTCTCCAAAATCTTCCACCCCAGAACCAAACTCAAAAAACCCACTTCCTTTCACCAAAAACCCAACCCATATTTCTCATCTTCAACCTCATGGGACACTACCACCACCACATTCTCTCCCACCCACCACGACACCCCAACCTACTACTCCGACCCCGAGTCCGCCGACATAAAGAGCCTGAGAGCCGTTCAGGGCTTCGGAAGGATCGGCGGAGAGAGTGTCGCTGTTGAGAAAGAGACCGACGACCCTTATCTCGATTTCCGACAGTCCATGCTTCAGATGATACTTGAGAAAGAGATTTATTCCAAGGACGATCTTCGAGAGCTTCTCAACTGTTTTCTGCAGCTGAATTCACCTTACTATCATGGAATCATCGTTCGAGCTTTCACTGAGATCTGGAATGGAGTGTTCTCTGTGAGGTCTGGTTCGCCGGAACTGTTTGCTGGGTGGAGGTCACGTGCCTTCTAGGTGTTGCACGTGTAGTAGTAGCAAATCATCTTCTTCTAGCTCTAGCTAGAACAAGTTCAAATAATTAGTAGAATCTTAGGAGTTTTAGGAGGACTCTTGTACTCTGTACATGGTTTTTTTAGCTGCATCTGTAACTTCACAATAAAATTGTAACTTGCAGAAGTTTGGATGCAGCCAAAAATACTATGAGAAATCGCAATATGTTGACTGTATTTAGTGGATGAAACTTTCGTTCTTTCTAGTTCTGTTTTGGTTTGTTATCTTTGTTTTAGAGATTTATTTCATATTATTTTTTTTATTACTTTTCTCGTAGAATTAATGCGGTATTAAGGTTGTTCTATTTTAACTTGAAGGTCACGAGTTTAAATCACAAAAATAATCACTTTTTTTACAAAAATAATACTACGTATATCTAACCCTCTAGACCCGTAATAACGAAAACCTTAATACAATCCTTTGTAGTGGAATTAAAGCAACGAACCACAAAATGCCATAGGAATTCTCAAGAAATTATTTACTCTGGGCAAAACTGAATATCTATCGAGGAAAATAAAATTTTGTACGTTGGTAAATGTTTTTACCCTCCGGCACATAGAAAATTTTCTTAGGGAAAAGCCTTATTTGTTGCAGCGAGGATTCAATGTTCGACCAATAATTTTTAACACAACCCATAGGATGCAAGTTGGGCGAGTTAATTTGATTTTAACTCAGAGCACAATTCAAAAAAATTAGGAATTGAGTTAGGATTTTTAATACTTGGGTTGGGCTTGAGTCAAAAAACTCCAACCCAAATTCAATTTAGACAGGACTCAGGTTGACCTCTCGAGTTGCCGGATTCAAACTGAATATTCATAATCATATAAATACATTTTTAAGTTTAGGGTTAATCTGTTCTGAAGTCTTTATTGTGCACCTCCTTCACTCACTATTTAAGCAGTGAACTCTATGTTTTGTATAAATATTCTGATTGTGTTTATTTGTGTTATGTATGGTTGTGATTGCATTATCTCAAACATTAAGTTCTTAATATTATGATTTTTATGTTAAAAATTTGATTGAAATTATTGATTGTTAATTTAGGTGAATATTATATAATATATGCATCAGGTTTAGAACAACAAGTCTATTTTGAGCTCAATCTGAATTGAACTTATAAAATAGCCCAAAATCATTAACCCGAATTCAACTCGATCTCGTCCAAATTAAACTCGGGCAATGCTCGAGTTGAGTTTTTCAACCTGAGGTAGGGTTAGGATTAGGATTATGGTTAAAATTATGATTGAAGATTATATATATAAGGTTGAGCTAAGGTTGATTGTCCAATCCGTCCGAGCTACACCCCTACATAAAATAAAAAATATTAATCCAAACTTAGAATTTTTTCTCCCTTAAGAATTTTGTCTTCGAAATTTAACTTACCATTTTAAAACAAGTGAGGATGTTTGGTTTGCATGACTCGCTTGACTTCCTAAGTTACTCTTTTGACTGCTTGATTTCGTCACAACACCTTTATCAATGATATAACTTTCGCTCGAAGTACCTGATCTCGTCAAATCCAAAATGGCCATGGGTTCCTTAAGTAAAATTAATTCCTACCTTATATAAGAGCCAAAATTTGACATGAAATTGCTCAAATGATTTGAAACATGACATGCCATGTATTAATATTTTGGTACAAGACATTTGAAGTTCTTGATTTTGAAAATGATCACAATAACATAAAATAAAAAAATTATAAATATAGTTGTTATCGGTACATACAAAGAAGTAGAGTAAATTACACTTTACCAGCTATTGTTTTTGTCTCACTTTGTATCCTTAACTATCAAATTTTTTAAATTATACCTTAATATATTAATTTTGTTTTATATCACTCAAATAGATAATGACAAACTTGAAAATCTGTCAAAAGAGTGAAAAAAACCTTAAAGAGCTTCCCGCTAAGTGCCTAATACCACTTTATTTTATTTCTTTTGTAACCAAATTATTATTGGAAAGAAAAAGAAGGTTGACCAGAAAAAGAAAATATGGAACTTAGGAAAGGTAAAATTATTGATAAGTATTTTACTTGATTTTTGACTTGCACATGTGCAATAGACAGTTGTTTATTGACAGTACAAACGATTCACATGCTTATTTACTGTCAAAAAATCAACTGTCGCTATTTATTAGAATGAAATGAAACAAAATTAATATTTTATAGTACAAAATGAAGCAAATGTAATAGTTCAATGTGATAAAGTATAATTTACCCTACGAAGTACCGGTGGTTGTGATTTGAGGATGTGATGATGGTGAACTGGTTGGTTTCCTGTGAGGGGTGTATATGGGGATGGTCAAAATCGTCGATGGGATTGAAGATAAGTTGTTTTCGTACATTAATGGTGTGAAATTGATAGGTAGACGTTGGGATATTGAAATTGTATAAAAATAAAACGTAGATGTGGGAGAAGACAGTAGTTTTTAATGCACTTCAATGGGATTATTCATGATTCTGCGACTTCGCTTGTACATTTGCCAACAGTGACATCAACTCTCTCTCTCTCTCTCTCTCCCACACACACACACTATAGTTGGGCTTGCCATATTTCTTTTGGATTTCATTCTGTTTTTTTTATATAATTGTAATAAAAATAATAAAAACATATTTTCTAATCATATTTTTGTACTAAAAACCGTGACTTCAAAGCACGGTTTGATTAAAATAGTAACAGATGGAGAAAATTCATCCATCGCATATCAGTTGGATGGGGGTGACACATTTTTATGTATGAACATGAGATGTGACAAGGGATAAGGCTATGGGTGCTAAAATTAATCAAGAGTCGTTGATTTTAATTTAGATAATTTATAATTTTTGATTAAAATCATGATAAAATAATAAAAAAAGGGACCATAATAAGACTCTATGATAAGATATGGGTTTGAAGATGCTAGAAGCAAATGACATTTATATTGATTTGATACATCATTCGCTAAATCTCAAACGCAAAATACAAGTTTACATGACCTCTTAATGCAAGTCTTTCTCAGTAGTCAGTACCTGTGGTTGCTTTCTGCTTTTGCAAATACCATCCACCGAAGACATCGACCCTCAAGAAACTAAGAAAGTTCTACGACACTCACAAGTCACCCACCCCATGAAAGCAAACCCACTTTAGCATGCTTGCCAGGTTCAAAGTTTTGATGGTCACAACTGAAGAAACACACACACACACACACACACTCACTCTCTCTCTGTTGATTATCCCATAAATAGCATTGTCAAGCCAGTTCAGAGATTAAATGTAGTCTATATTAACAAGTCTTAGTCGAAATCCAAGGACCCAGTTGGGAAATCTCTTACTAGAGGAAGCTCATTGAAGTAGGGCCATCATTGAAATCAAGAAGCATAGAAGAACACTCTCCTCCCTGTGACGATGTTACCAAGACAACCCAAGAAGGAGAGAGCAGGTAGCTGAGTCCAACGCTTTAATTTCAGTGAGACAGTCCTACTCAAGTCTCTTTAATTCTCAACACAAAATACAAAAACAAGCGTAGTTTTCACCTGCTACCAAATGATGCTCTTCTGTCACCTAAATGTTTATTGCTTTGCAGGATTGTCTTTGCTCAGTTTTTGGTTGCCAGCCAGCAAATGTTTGATATTTGGGTGTGCTCAGTTCTTTGTTTACGCGTGTACTCTAGTCTTACTCTTGCCATCTCTTTATTTTTATGCAAGGTCATTAAATTATACTTCGACCCCTAAACTATACTACTCGTTTTAAGTTGCATCCTAAATTATTCGTTTCGTCACATTGCATTTTAAAATATTGTTTTAAGTTTTGTAATTTCCTAGTGATTTATATTTATTCCATTTTTCAAGATAAATCAAGTCAAAAATGGATTTTGGCAATACTCCTCGTCAACTGTGTAAACTACTATTTTTATCCTATTTTTTGTGAAAATTTACATAGAAGTTAACAAGTAGGGTATATACTATGACATTCAAACTAATAGTTTAATATATAATGTGAGAAAATAGATAATTTAAAAGACAATGTCAAAAAAGGAGGTTTAGTTGAGGAGGTATAAGATAATTTTCTCTTCATATAAGTATTATAGAAGATTATAAGGTTTCCAAGAAAAAGACACATAACCATCTCTTTATCTTCACACATTTCACTGATAGTGGGAGACATCTTTTCCTTGTCAGGAAGAGAAACATCTCCCCTCTACCAAATGAATGGACATGATCTATCAATGATGTTACTTTAAGCTTTCAGTTTTAGTTGACAATTTTTCACTCAGTAAGACACTNAGGAAGAGAAACATCTCCCCTCTACCAAATGAATGGACATGATCTATCAATGATGTGACTTTCAGCTTTCAGTTTTAGTTGATAATTTTTCACTCAGTAAGACATTGTCAAAGGAAGAGGGAACAGAGAGTTGACACATGCTACCTCCATGGAGATGATAGTTCTTATCACCCCATTTTTAAAGCATATGATTAAGTATCATCTTGTTTCTTAAAGATCAGACAAAAATAAAATGAGAATTTCAAAAACTAGAATAAAGCACTTTGATTTAGGGGGTGGTGGAGATGGGAAGATAATAGACGACCTTTAGTCACTCTTTTTTGCTCAATGAAATGTGATGTTCTGATTTGGAGGATCAAGATGTGAGGCTTCAAAGCTTAGTGGGCCTTTGTGTCAACCTCTCACAGAGGAAGCCAGATTAAAAAAAACGAATAATGTTATGTGAATTTAAAATTTTAACATAATTTAATGACTAATGATGTGATTTCTTTATAACCATTAAATTAACACTAATTTGTACTCCGCGACGAGGATAGGGAACCTCGTTGCTTCAATCTTGCCCGNAAAAATAAAATGAGAATTTCAAAAACTAGAATAAAGCACTTTGATTTAGGGGGTGGCGGAGATGGGAAGATAATAGACGACCTTTAGTCACTAATTTGTACTCCGCGACGAGGATAGGGAACCTCGTTGCTTCAATCTTGCCCGTGAAAGGGGTATCATTCCCTCAGTTTTTCCGATTGAAAGCTTATATTATGATGAAAAGTGGGTAATGTAATGTTAGACCGATCAAAAATAGAAACAAAAAATACAGACTACATACAAAAGGAGAAGATTAGCCTTTGTTATGAAACAAGCTTTTGCTTTGGGCCGGAACAGAGGAACAAAGAAAATAATTGAATTGGGCCATTTGGCAGTGCTTTTTTTTACAGACCAGTGTACACCAAGGCCCATTGATTCTTTGTTAAAGAGTCATCCAGTGTTTTGAAGAGGGCCAGTTTGAGAACTAACTCTAAATAGATGAACAAAGGGGTGCTGCTAAATGTCCAAGGCATATCATCCAAATCATCTGAGTAAGATCATCTAACAATTTTTTTTTCTACACTCCATTATAGACGAGAATCTTGTGTTCCTCGTTGCCAAGTTAATTTCGTTCAAATCACTCGGAATAGAGTAATGCTAGTCTGACCAAAAAAGTAAATCAAAAACTTTTTCATTGTGGGGATGTCACGGCATTTGGTGGGTATATTTTTAATCGCTTTTAGAACAATCTTGTGGTACCCACTAATTTATACCCTCTTACCATTGCTGACTTTCATTGAAATTTCATAAATGGTCATCATCATACATCGAACGCCATGAACCATGTTAGTGAGTTGAATGCCAATTAAATAAGTGGCCCTAAACATTTATAATATCTGCAGTGATGCCCTTAATTCATGTGGACTTGATAACTTATAGAATTCATAAAACAAAACAACAAGATATAACGTAATTCCATACGACATCAATCTGAATATATAAAAATCATAATAGAATAGAAAACTAAAAAAAAAAATTATAATATAAAACATAGCAGATTTCAATAAACTCATTCGAGTGCCTCAAATAGATTCATCTAACGACCATCAACATTTTTCTCAAAATCATTTACATTGTACCGTGCCTTCAGACATGAGTTATCCCTAATGTTACACTTATATCGATCACAAGATCGGTTTATTTAATGCAAAATATGTCCGACATATCTATTGATAAGTATTTAGACCAACTTACGTGTACTTCGATTAATTTCTTTTTTGATTCAATCAAAAGTAGGTAAACCATACTAAAACTAGAGTATTCATAAAAGATAAATTCATCGTAATCTAACCATAAAGATTTATTAAAATTCAAATACAAGAAGTCTGAATTTATAACTTATTTTCGTTAAAAATCCTTTTATTCTTTGTTTACTCAAGAGTGACTTGCCACCTTCGTTCACAGGATGTATACACATTTTCTTAGTAAGAAATAGTCACATTTTTAGCAATTTCAATACTGCAAATACTTCTGTCCAAAAAAAAAATACTGCAAATACTTTGCATCTCAAATTTAAAATCTCAAATGAATAAAAAAATCTTGAATGAAGGGGTCCTATTGAAAAAAAGTAAACAGGACCTACTGATTCAGTAGGTCCCTATTAATGTAGAATGCTATTTATGATCCTTGCATTGATATTTGAATACCAATATCACTAGGATCAATTTTCTAGGAACAATCTTGTGGAACCACTGGTTTATACCCTCTTTTCCTTTGCTGATTTTCATTGAAGTGTCTTAAATGGATCATTATTCTTCAAACGTCATGAATCATGCCTCCAGTGTGTTTAATGCCCACTTAAATAACTTGTCCCAAGATTTATACCAATTGCAATGATGACCTCTATTATGTAAACTTGATATTTATAAGACTAAATTATACTTTGTACTCTTAAATTATTATATTTATTTCACTTTATCTCGTCAATTATAAAATTTCTCGCATTATACTCTAAAATATTAATTTTATTCCATATTACTCAAATAGATAGTGATAAATTTGAAAAATTTTCAAAGAAATGAGGAAAACTCCAAACAGCATCCCACCAAGTGCCTTGTACCACTTTATTTTACATCTTTTCAACCAAATTGTTGCTGGAAAAAAAAAAAAGTTTGGTCAAAGGAAGAAAATTTGGAGCTTAAAAAGTACAAAGTAATAGATGAATATTTTTCTTGATTTTTGAAATGCATGTGCAATAGGCAAACTTATTGACAGTACAAACTACTCACACTGACATTTACCGTCAAAAACTTAGTAGTCGTTATCTATTTGAATGATATGAAATAAAATTGATACTTAAAAATGTAATGTGAAAAATTTTATAATTGGGGGTACAAAATAAAATATAAGTAATAGTTTAAAGGAATAAAGTGTAATTTATCCTATTTGTAAAGGACAAAGTTATGGTTCCCTGAATTTTGTAGTCATTGGTTACGAAAATAATAAAATAAAATCAACACTTATATAAAATGTTAACAAAAGTAAAATTTTTTTGTTTGACTCTAATAACCTTCATAATAAAATTAATACCAAAATTATCTTTTTTAGTTTTAATAAGAGATTTAAAACTAACTTATAAATTTAAATTTATTTCTTTCTCTCTCTCTCTTTTAATGTGTTCAAAACAGACTTTTGACTACAGTAGTAATAGTTTTTACTAACCTCATTGGTTATGAATTCACTTTAAATGTGTTAGTGAACTTTATATACTTTAGGGAGTTATTTACAATTCTTCTAGGCCTGTGGAGTTTCACAATTACACCTCAGTAGACCTCTTATGTGCAACACGTCTATTTATTTCGCACCTCTCATTCATCATCATCTATTTCTTAACAATTTGGATAGTAGATAAACATCTCCTACTAGTCCATCATCAATTCTCTCAACCTCATATGTAATCCTTGTATATTATCATCTCCTTTTTGATCTTCAATAGCAAAGATATGTATTTTACCATATATAACTCTTTTAGTTCTACAACATTGTAGTGGTGATAAAAATATAAATTGAATAATATGATTTATTATTTAACTTAATTACAACTATTATTTATTTTTCTATAAATTTAACGAAATTTTATTCATATGAAACGCACATTGTGCATTGTAAGTAAGTAAATAAATAAATAAATATAATTACATGTGTCAGAGGTATAATCTAAAAAAATAATTTTGGTACCATTATTATACCCACCAACCCCATCCTCTATGAAATTCTATTGTTGTAAGAGCTAAAAATTTATCCTGCATTTATTTTACTAGAAATGCACCACGTGCGTTGTATATAAAAAATTTTATTAAAATATTTAATAAAATACATTAAAAAATTTAATTTGTAGCTAAATTAGATATTATGTTGTATTTATAATACGTAAATTATTTATATTCTCTTCATCACTTTAAACATCTAATGAACTTATTTTTTGTAATTCTTTCATTTTAACTACCAAATAATAAGCGTTATAATTTTTTTTTTCTCAAATTTTATTTTCTTTTTGCCTTTCTTGCTTTTACTATGTGCCTCGGTAATTTTTTATTAAATTATTTTGATTGTGAAAGAGGAAAGATAAATATATCAGTTTTTTGGTATTGGTGACGATATTGTATCAATAGAGTTGTCGACATGTATTGATATTGGGGTTTTAGGAAAAAAAATAATTTTATTTTTATATATCATGTTAAGCATAACATGACTATTCAAAAGTTTTGCAAAGATAAAGAGATTTACATGATATGTTCGAGATTAATTTGTTATTTAAATATAGAGAGATATAATGATAATTTATATATATATATATATATATATATATACAAAAAGACTTGTTAGCTTTTATAATTTTTTATAAAGACAAAATAATAAATCAAAAGTTTTCATGTTAAGATACTTTTATTAGTAGTATAGATATAGATATAGATATAGATTTAAGGAGCGTAATTTTGAACACGGTTGTTTAATTTAAAAAAATTCAGGTCAAAATTAGATTGATCAGTCAAATTCATTTATAAAATAAATCGACACAAACTAGTCTAATTATATACATCTTAAATAATACATGAATCTAACTGTACACGATTATAAATTAAATGTGTATGAATTGAACAAACAGACGACCAAGGTTCCTAATGTTCAAAAAATAATAATAAGTTTTGGCATGCCTAAACCTTCTATTCTTTTGACATTGTAAAAAACAATTTGAATATGTAAGTGAAGGAGCGACCATTAGAGAGTAAGACTCAACTGGTGCTGCTTATTTGTTTGGTCCGGTTACAATTTAGCTAGGATAAGGCTACCATATCATCAGACATAATGCAAAATCTCTTAACTTTAAATTTTTCACACAAGCCACGAGCTTAGAATAGGGCAATTCATTGGCTAACAGCATCTGCTATGACCAACTCTCGCATTTGAGTTGGGTCAGCTGTCCTCTACCCGAACTTCAGACTCGACTTTCATATATTCTGATTGTAATCATCATTTTTCTAGTTGAATGAAATTCTAGTTTATGATTCAAAAAAAAAAGAACTTGGGTATCGTACTTGTATCAATCTCAACCATTGATTTTGAATTCAATGATATGCAACCGTTAATTAAAAATAATAAAATTGTACATGTGTCACGTTCTTATTAATTGAAAATTGCAGGACAGTACTGTAATGGGACTCTACAATCTATCAATTATATGTTGATTATTAAGTATTTTAAGTAGGGGTGAAGTTTCTCAAAAGTTGGAAGTTTGAGTTTTAGAGTTTATATTGAGGCTTAGAGGTTAACCATTATATTAATTTAGCTAGATTTGTTTCCGAGATAAGTAACGGGAACAGTTAAGAGCGTCATAATCTTGTCAGTAAGGGTCTATTGGGGTGATCTCTGAACACTCTCTTTTGCCACCACCCCTTCTTTAACCAAAAAAAAAAGAAGTAGAAGTGCAACTTAGGTGGGCCAATCCGAACCCAACTTAATTTTAACCCGAAAAAATAGTGTTAGGGTTAAAGTTTTTAGGGTTAGAATTGAAAATTTTCAAGACTCGGGTTTACAGGCTCAACCCAAACCCAATTCGAATTAATAAAATTGAGTTCAACCCGAATCTAACCAAATTCATATATATAAGTGAAACATGATTTATAAGGACTAATAATGGTAAAAGAAGTTTACACGATATGAGATAAATAATAAAGAGAAAAGAAAGACAAGAAGTTGTCATCTTACATCAGGTAGACAACACAAATGACCTCTCCCCTCTCTCCAATATAAATAAGGCTTACCCTACACCCTTAATAAGTTGTTTTGATAAATTTTATCTTAATGGGTCATGTATGCCTATGTAATAGTTCAACATTGTGCAAAGAGTCACACCTAATTTAGGAGGATTATTATTTGTTGAGTTTAAATTGGGTTTGAATTAGGTAATTCAATTTTAACCTGAGCTTATTTTAATTCAACTCGAGTAATACTCGGATTGAGTATTTAGGGTTGAGGTCGGGTTAGAATTAGACCTAGGATTAAAGATTTTATACCTCAAATTGGGTCAGAGTTAATCCCTCAATCCACCAAACCCGCCCAAGTTACGCCCTAATTTAAGTGAAAATAGCTTTCCTTTCATGGGCCACCTTTTGTTCCCACTGCCAAGAATGATCATATTATGCCTTTAGTTTCAAATGGAAGAACACAAACAAAGCCCAATCCACAACAAGCATTTGAAGCCCATAAGCCTTTTAAAAATTATTCTAAGCCAGAGAGAGAGATAGAGAGATGACAATGAGACTCAAATCCTTACCTATCATAAGGTGGGATGGACACTTAAGCACAGGGCGGCCTGCTTGTCATATGGTCTAACAGTCCAAAGACATTTGTTTTTCTTGTAAATGAAGAATTATTCATGTTCTTTAGTATTATAGCTGCAATAAAAACCTCGTGTGCCCACCATCATACGCAAATATCGTGTATTGATTAAATCCGAGTTTTATATAACCATTGAGACTTGAACTCAAGATGTATAGGTATAGACTCGCCACTTATTCAATCATTGAAGCAGTTGGTGGGAGAATTGAGATCCTCTTCACTATATTTTCGCTCAGTTTTATTTAATAGTAAATTATCTATCGTGTATAGACGAGAGAGACCCACTTATTTATAGTGAATCTCACTTGAATTTATAATAAGTGATCTAACTTTGAATACAATTGAATGAAAATATAACAAAAAAAATCTCTAGCAATCAATCCGATAGATAATGTCTTGGGCCTTGGCCAATGGAAAGTTGGAAACATTTAATGCAAACCCCAATCATGATAAACTTAAACATCCAAGACGCAAACTTCTATAATGTTTTGTAACAACTTTCTGGGAAAATAAGCTTCTTGGAAAGTGAAGATGTTATTAATGGGTCATGAAGCAAGGATTAATTACCCAAGAAATTGTATTGGTATCCTACAAAGTTTTTGACAAACTAAAGCCTGCAGCGTAAAAGTCTATAGGGTTTACCATGCAACCAAGTTGTTTTTGGATAAGTTGGATGGGTTTTCAGTTCGATCCAAATTTGACTTAAGTTATAAAATTTTTAAATCGGGGTTAACTTGAACTCGACTTTAACTCAAATCCTTCAATTTGATACCGCTCATGAATAAATTTTATAACTTGAGTTGAACTGAAGTATCACAACCGAGGCAAAAATTGGAGATTATTTTTTTTTTCAGGTTGAAAGTCGAGTTCAAAGTAGACTGAAAGATGAAATTTATGTTTTGATTCAAGGGTTATACTACTTGGGCTGAAATTCGAATCCAATTAGTGCTCAATTTTAATTGGATTCTAAAAATTAAAGACCCCAACTCAAGTACGGAGAGATGAAATTAATTACCTAATTCAAACCTAATACATGAAATCTCTATCCGAATACCAAGTGGTTAATTTCGGGTGCCCCTTCCCAATTGGACCTTTAATTGATTGCATGTTCATGTGGCAGATTAACACTGTCAACACTAAGGATTAACTCACGTGGTAACTAGATAAGTTATAAATCCAAATGTTTTGAATTCGAATTTTAACAATCTCTTGGGGCTAATCTATGAGAAATTTATCTCTCATGAATACTCTAATCCCGGTATGAATGATCTGTCTTTGCCCAGACCAAGACAAAAATTAGTCGAGATGCACGTAATCTACCCTAGACACTCTTGACCGTTGAACTAAAAATAAAAGACCGGCACCGCCAAGATAGTGTTAAACAAACAAAACCAACTCATTGATATATAATTATGTAAAACCCTAATCAAACTAGCATTAATTAATCATATCTCCGCGTTGGCTAACGTGAGATTGAGATTTTTTTTTAAAAAAAAAAAAAGCTTTGACACAAAGTTTAGAAGGTTCGCTGCTCAGAAAGGAATCTTGGCTCAGAAATAGAAGTCGATGCTAAACTAAAATGATTTTAATATTCAATTGCTGACATTGTTTTGTGTATAATATATGTTTTACTTGATTAATATAATGACAATCCATTCATTTATTGAGAGAAACAGCACAAACAGTGGAGCATAATATGCTAGGATGTCTCCATGAAAGTACTGCTTCATTTGTCCTTTAGTAGTATAACTTTCATGAGGTTTGAATCCAGCAACATAGTGCAAAGACATGGCCGATTTAATAGTTCCATTTAGGGTTTCAAGCCCTAAAGCTTCCGTTTTCAAGATCCAATAGTTTGCTTAAAGCCTTAAACAATGAGGGCATGTCTTGGTGGTTTGCTAAAATTATTTCATTATGATTTTGAGTGTCATGAATTTGAGTTGTAAAAACAAATTCTTTTTATGAGTGTCATATACTATTGAACCTCCTCATATCCTACAATAGAGGGATCTCGTGGACTGAATAGCTTTTTTAAAGTTTGAATCCAGCAATATATAGTTGCAGACATGGAAGATGTTTATAGTCCCATTTAGGTTTTCAAGCCTTAAGCTTCCGTTTTCAAGAACCAATAGTTGCTTAAACAATGAGGGCATGTCTTGTTGGTTTGCAAACATTATTTCATTATGCTTTTGAGTGTCATGGGTTCGAATTGGAGAAACAAACTCGTTTGATGAAAATGTCATGTACAATTGAACCTCCTCATACCCCACAGTGATGGGATCTCGTGATCTCGGGCAGTGGATAGCTTTTTTACAAGTTGCTAAAATCTTGGATTTCTTTGAAGGAACTTTAACTCAACCCAATTGTAACTTTCTGCCTCATGGAATAAAATACTCCCTCCCTCTCCCCGGGGGAAGGGCCAAGAAGCTGATCAGTTACAAGACCACAAATCCTTATCTATTTTGCAGATCTTCATTACCCATTTCAATTGCGCATGGCATGAACCTACTCCTTCTGGAGGTTGCTTCTTACTTTGAACTTGTCGTTACAAACCCACGTTAAGAATGCGAATAAGTACGAGCATCACCAGATAAGACAAAACCCTCTTTCTACAACATAATCGATGACCTTGAGATAATAATCTACAATGTCTTTCCATCCAAACTATCTTGATTCTTGACAGTTTGTCTAAGTTTATAGTTTTGCAATTGCATTTCAACGTCTTGTATACATCATGAAATTGAAATCCTTGCTAAGGTAAGCGATTGATGAAGTTAATTACATCTTTATCCAAGTCTTTTTTCCTTCTTTTTTTTCGTTTGGTCATTATCAAAATCTAGTTTGAGTTCAATAATTCAAATGCAACTTAACAAGGACCACCAACACATGCATTTCTGGCAGTGACATTCTCCTTCACCCACAGAATATTTTCATTTATTGTTTTTTTCCTCTAACTTTTAGCTAGTTTTTGAGACACAGAAAGAGACTCCAACCCTTTTGAGCCAGCAAGGACTGAGGTGATAAGGTGCCATAACTGAAAAACCCACAAAGCTTTTTTGTCCTGCTTTTGTCTGAAAGAAAGAAAAAAAAACATTTTTAGTTCACCAGAAAGTTGAATGGCAGGTGATTTGATTTCTTTCCAAACTTGTAGTTTTTTACACAACCTGAATGTAGATATTTTTCTGGATATATAGAGACATTTTTGTGTGTGTATTTCCTCAATTTCTGGGGCTATGATAACGTTGCAGTTGCAGTTGCAGGGATAATGATCAGTGAAGGGAGGACCATACCAAAGTTGTACATTTGGAATTGTAGCTATCAAATGACAATGACTTCCCTAATTTGAAACCGAAAGCCATAACCGTTTGATCATGTTAGTATTGGTGCAGTGCTAACTAGATGAGGTACTCATTGGACGGTGGATATTGAGTCACAGTAGCAACAGTTGTAGCAAGGAATAGAGTGATTTTCTGATACTTATTATTTTTTTTAATCTAATTTGGATCCCCAAGAATAAATTTGTCGATCTACCTTGTATATAAAACATAATGGTTAATGGGTCTGCTTGAAACTAGCTTACATAAGTAGCTTTTAAGGTTATTTTTATACCGGCGTATGCAACAGCTTTTTGAACCCACGAACCTAACTTTTTTATCAGTTTATGCATTAGTTTTTTGGATTTAAAAAAATTTATTTAAATTGATTTAAGAAAATGATTTTATAAGTTTTTCTTTTGACTTATTAGAGTTTTGTCATAGGTTATACATAACTTTTTAATTTATTATATTTATAAAATATTATTAGTGACAAAAAAAATTAAAATTTATATTTTGGAAACTATTATACATAATCTATACATAATTACATACATGTAATTATTATTTTTATTTTGACACAAAAAAGCCAAAATGGCAAGACAGTAATTTCAAATGGACTTTTTCAATTTTTTTAGTATTTTAAAGAACACCTCAAATAGTTTTGAGAGACTTATTTAACTCTAATTTTTTTGAGAAATTTTTCAAACTGTAATTTTTTATTTAAAAAAATCAGCTCCAAACATACCCAATATCAAAAAAACATTGAAAAACAAAATATGCGGGAAAAGATTTTTTTTTAGTGTATGGTAAGATACTGACCAAAAACAACCCAACACACCCACTTGGAATTCATGCCTGTGGTAATGTTGTAACTAAAAACATCCCAACACAAACCCACTTGGAATTCAGCGTGGCATTGATAAGAGAGTGCCGTTGAAGCAACCACTTATTTTACAGCCTCTTTACTCGAGCATTAATATCTTAATGGGAAAATAATATTTAAACTCCAAGTCATTGAATTGGTAGCGAGTCTTAAATAACAATGAATTTACTGTAAAATCAGAATGATTAAATTAATAAATTAGATTCAAGTAACATTATTCTATTTTAATCAAGTCCATGTGTTTTTTTTTTTTTTGGTTGATAACCCAGTAACCGCCCACCAATCAAGCCTATTTAGACTCGTGGCCGATAGTCAATTTGGATCCACACGCAAAGCCGCTCTCTATGCCCGGGGTTAAATTTAGGAGAGGTAATCTCAAAGAACATTTTTACTCCGTAAAATATTGAATTATTGACCGATACCAACTTAAAGTATCTATCAAGGGGACGACTTCCACTTGAGCTACCCTGGGGTTAATCAACTCAATGTTGCCACATCAATTTCCACTACAATATTAGACTTTTTTGTTTTAATGAAAAGAACAAAATTAAGGTTTATAATTCAAGGAAAAATTTGAACCTAATTTGAGGAAGTATGCAAGAACAACACCACAGATACACACACGTATATATATGTGTGTGTGTACAGAGAGAGAGAGAGAGTATTGTGCTATCAATTCTAAAACTTCAGGTATACAAATTTTACATAGAAGAGAAGACTTCTCAGGATGAAGCATTGTCTATTGTTTTCTCAATCTCATCCTCAGCTTCTAATGAAGATAAACAAGGACTAGTAGAAATGGAAGAAGAAAATGATAAAGGAGAAGTAAAAGAATGAGTGGTAGTAGAGGAACAAATACATTGATCATCAGAAGCAAAAGAAAGACCAACCAACAAGTCAACAAAAGCTCCAACAATATAACCATGGTTGCTCTCTCCATTGACTCTCAGATACCAACTCAAAAGCTCTTCAAGACCCTCCCAATCCTTCAACCCATGAGCCTCCACCATTTCCTCCATTGAACTCTTGAAGTCAACAAATGGGTCTCTAGAATCCACCGCCATAACCACACTTTCTTTAAAAGGAAACCCATCTGTCTTGGCCTCCTCTAGAATGGACCTTGTCTCACCAGGCTCAAAAAACAGCCTCTCCGATCGCAACCCTCGAACCACCGTCTCTATCGCCTCGCCACCGTGGTCTTCTGACTCCATTGAAAAGCTTGTGGATTCGGTGGACTTGCTGAAACAGAGCTCTGGTGTGTCCACAACTTTAATGGTAGTGTCAATGAAGGCCGAGTTTATTGTCCTGAACATGTCATTTCCAGCTCGAAAGGAGAGAGTTTTAGGGTTTCCACAGGTTGGCCATGGCCATGAAGAGCTTGGTTCTGTGGCTTTGAAGAGAAAAGGAAGCTTCATTTTCTTGCCCATGTGATTTCTAAAGGGCCTACGGAGCAATGTGGTCGCAGACAGAGAGAGAGAGAGTCTTCCTTTTGTTTTTTTGGTTGTGATTGTGAATGGAGTTGTTTGCTGTGGCATTAATAAATAGTCAGAGAGATTCAATTGGAGATTTTAAAAGAGTGGTGAGAGATATTAATATATCAAGAAGAGGTTGCTTGTGGGCTCTATACAGACCATAGAAGTAAATGTTGTTCAGTAGAGACCTCAATGAATTGAATAAGAGTATTATAGGAGTACTTCTCTTGTAGCTCTCAAATTTTGATTGGCTGTAAACAAATTGGTAATTGTTTATTGGGTGCATGTAAAAAATTTATTCTCTTTCAAATTCCTCATTTGTTTAAATTCTAAATAATCCAATGTCTAATTTAGTTTATCACTCTTGATTCTCTTAGAATTTCCCAACCAAGGGATTAGAAGATGAATCGTTACCAAACACAACGAGCCTGTTTGGAGTTGGTTTTCTTAGGTGAAAAACTACGGTTTGCAAAGTTTCACAAAAAAATCAGAGTTAAAAAAATCTCATAAAACTGTTTGAGGTGTTCTTTAAACCTAAAAAAATTTGGAAATGTCTTCTTGAAGTGACTTTTTAGGTTTTTTGTGTCTAAATAAAAAAATAATTACATGTATGTATAGATTATGCATAATAATTATTAAAATATGAATTTTAATTTCTTTTACGTCAGTAATAATACTTTATGAATATAATAAATTAAAAAATTATGTGAGACCTGCAATAAAACTCAAAAAAAATTGGAAGAAAAGTTCATAAAATCAGATTCTTGAATTAGAACAAATAAGTTTTTTTAGGTCCAAAAAGTTGTTGTCTAAGTTGATCCAAAAGCTATGGCTCTAAACAAATTTTACTTATTTTACTTCAAAAATTATAAAATAAACCTATTTTAGCTAGGTCCAAATGCTTGATTTCTTATAACCCTCTCTTTTGAGGTTCTATCGTGCCCTCTTTCAATTCTTTACTGTTTTGTGAGTGTTTTATACTCAACTATAAATACATTATTCGAAAATTGTAATAGTTCATTTTTTATTCTAATAGTGATTTATCGATGCATATCAACAAAAAAATTCAAAACTGCTTCCATGTTACAAAAGATTTAAATAGGCAATGACTTTGACATCCTGCTCCCTAATAATGTTTACATTTATGTTTGCTGCCATATTTAGTTGTCTAGATTTCAAAAAAAGGAACAAGGAGGGAAATCCCACCCTCATACACCACTGTTCTACTAACCATTGTGTTGTAAAACATTTAACACCTCTGATCTTGAAATCCCACCCTCATACACCACCAATCTCCATCGTTAGAAAGATAATAAAGACGAGTTGTAAATTTATACGTCTTAAGTTTGAATCTTGACAAATTCTTAGGATCAGACCATGAAGAATTTATTCTTTATAAATACACTAGTGCGTGTAAATTAACCCGAATACCTCTGACCGTAGAACTAAAAAATACAAATGTATCATGATCTCTAAAATATTTATAGTCAGATCGCAAGAGTAATCTCTTCCAAACTAGTTAGATAGTTTGATTCCTAGTATATCTCTTGACATTATAATTCAATGAACTTTTGTGCATGTCTTGAATTATATTATATATTTGATTTGTATTTGTCAATGAATTTTTTTTTAGGGGTTAACAAAAGAAACTTAAGTGTGGTGGGGGAAGCCAGAAGGGGCAGTTGGGTTGGTCTTCAATTTATAAATGCACCCACCAGCTTTAGAGTTGAGTGCCTTGAATGTTTGCTGTGTACCAGCCAGCCTTTTCTTCTATGTTAATTTTGATTTTTTCAAACTTGAATTATATTTTTTCTAGTTCAACGGTTAAAGATGTTCGCGTCAGCTTATGCTCATTTTGATTAGTTTTCTTCTTAGTCTAGTCAAAAGTAGGTGATCCACACTGGGACTAAGGTATTCATGAGGAATAAATTTCTCATGATTTGACCCTAAATAATTACAAAGATTTAAATTCAAGACGTTTGAATTTACATTTCGTTCCTATTATCACTTCAACTTAGAGTTACCAAACTTGAATTACCAAGTAAACACATCATTCTTTATTTTTATAATTTTCTTAAGTCATAGAGAGCTTGGTGTTGGTATTTAGACCATGCATGAGGGTGGAGAAGGAATTGGAAACCTTATGAATGGTTCGAAGTTAAATTAACTTTAAATTCATTAAACTAGTATGGATTATTTCAAATTAGGTTTTATAGTGAGCTTAATTAAGCTCTATTTGTATGCATGTGAAGTTCGGAATAAAACTTCGTTCAATTGAGTTAAGTTGAGTTGGTATGCGAGTGAAGTTAGTTCAACAAGACAAACTTCCACCGTCTTGGGTTTCAAAAAAGCAATAAATTCAAATGGATGTGAAACAAGAAGTATAATTTATTATACTGTATCAAAAAAGACTAATATTCAAGTGTTTGTCAAGTTAAAAAAAGGTCGAAGTTATTGATCGATGTGGTCCAAAAATTTGGATTAATCCTAAAAAACGTGAAATCAATCTCACAAAATTGAGTTCAGTCGTAAAAAATTGGGATCGATGTACAGTTTACTAAAAGTTTTTTGGTTACTTCCCAAATAAATCACATTGATTCGTAACTTGAAATGTTTAAAATACACATGCAGCTCCAACCATAGTCATAGCACATGGTACATTACTTTACCTTTTTCAAGTTTATCAAACAGCTTTTGGTGTTGGTGGTATATTATCTCTAGAATCACACCAATTTTTACCATCTTTTTGTCACATCAACTCTTTTTTTTAGCTGGCTTTTGGAGTTCGAAAAAGTTGGCTTTTCTTTAGAAGCCCTTAGATAAGCATTATTTTTCAACTTTTCCTTGGTCTTGTTAAAAGTTATTTTTGCCCAAAAAATTGATGAAAAAATCGTCCAATAAGCCCAAGTCCAAACATATCAAACTTCTTTTTCTCTAAAAAAAAAAAAAGCTGAGATTGTAAGTTAACTCTAAACAGGCCCAATATAATACATGAAAAAATATAATATATCATTAAAACAACAATGAGAAAGAAAATGGAATTGGGAACTATGTGATGGTGTGAGGTGTTTAATAAAGACCTATCCAACTCGACCGAGTAACAATAGGTCTTGTACCCCACCCTTCATCTTGTAGAATAGAACTATGCAATTCAGCTCAGCTCAACTCATTAAAGCTTCATCCTAATATTTTTTGGGTCAGTAGGATCGAATTATATCCCAGCAAAATAATTTTCTCCTATCAAACTGTAATATGATTTAGTGAGAGAGAGAGAGAGAGAGAGAGAGTCACATTTAATACTCCATGTTCATGGAGTGGTTTGATATCAAATGCTGCATAAATTTTGTAGTCTTTCCAATTAATGGCTTGTTGGGTATGTTCTATACATCCAAGATTATGTCACATCCCCCAAATTCAAAATGTATCTTCCAATACTAAATCATGGCTTCAGATTTCAGCCAATCGTATGGCTACAATTCATCATGGATCATGCTAGCCCATATTATGTTGTTGGGCCCTTCATGCTGGCAGACTTTAACATGACTTTGAGCATACAAGGCAGTGGTCGTGACACAACCTACAATGTTGTCTACATTATACTTAAAAAGAAGGGACCATGGTACAGATCACATGAAAGGTGGTCCCTTTTGTGTGTGTGTGATCAACTCATTTTCAAATTTGAAGTTCCAAACTTCTCATGTTTGCCGTAAATTAAATGTGAGGCAACTATACGTCTTCATTTGTTGGTTTGCCATTAGGGTTAGAGAAAATCCCAGTTTTTTCAATCGTCCTAAGCCTTAAGTAGAGCTAAGAAGAGTCACCTTGGTGCCGGAAGGAAAATTTCAAGTTGTATCCCCTTGCTCTGGTAGCTCGAAGCCCACTGGTTCAGTCAACACGCTGCTTGCTTACCTGAGAAAACAAATAAAAAGAGAAGGGCAGAATTTAATTCATAAGCTGTTACACATTTGAGATAAATTTTTTGGTGCTTGTGCATTTACGAATTGACTTTTTTTTTCTTTTTTTGCAAACGAGGTTTCTAAACCTCTTGAAGATGGATGTAAACCTTGAGCCCCACATGCAACAGGCAATTACAAAGATAAAGAAACTGCAATTGAAGAACAAGTTCCAGTACAGTCTAGGAGGAGGAGGGGGGAGGATTTGGGTTGGGGGGGATCCAGCCCAGTAGATTATGTCAGCGAATAAGAATCCCATGAGGTAAAATAACCAATGCAAGCCAATTCCGCGCACTGGATTGACTCTCACTACTATTATCTTGCAACCTCAATTTCTTTAAGATACATCGGTGAATCACTAAAACAATGATGAACAAACTATTACAATCTTGAAATAAATATACAGCCAAGGACAAAACACCCACGCAAGAGAGAACAGAAATCAGACAGAGAACACAATAGAATCTCCAAAGAAAGGAACAAAGAAATGGGGTTTGCTTTGTTCTTCTTGATAACCCATCTGCAAAAAACAAAAAAATAAATCATTCTTTCATTGCTTTAAAATTGTAGCAGCAACCTTCCAACCAAGTTGTAGCAACATAGCAGGGCAGTAACGAGCAAACAAAGTCAAATTAATCCCCTTGAGCTGCAATCCTCATGCTCCACCAAGTTCCTTGAGTTGGTACAAAGAAAGCATACCCATTCACCATTTTCTAACAAGGAGTTCATCAAAATGGAGACCAAACACACACATACACACTAACAAGGTGGTTTTCATTTCAAAGTTCCAACCTCCAATTTCCATATTCTCACCATGTTTCAGAATTTTGGCGTCGAGACCCACGAGCCATAAAAACATAAATTGGTATTGTGCATTTAATCTAGTTGTTTTGCAGTATCTAGGTTACTGGTATGGTAAGCCATACTGACATGCCACGTACAAAGTATAGGAAATCTGCATAATTGTGGACAATCACATAAAAATAGTTTATGTTATCCTCAACATTTTTGTATGCAATGTCATCCTGCTCATAACTTCAAAATAGCAAAGTAAAGGCACCTATTCAGAGTACTCATGAAATTGAAGCATCAGATACGATTCTAAAGCACAAATCTTACTATACATATATTCTTTGCTTTAATAATTGAGGAGGCATCAATAAATCTGTGTTGCATATTGCGTTCCAAGGTATACAAACCTAGAACTTCTATTTATCGAATAATGAATCAATATGCATACAATTTCTAACCGAATATATAACAAGTTATATGCACTCAATTTCCCAACTCTGTAAAAATATTGGAGAATAGATTAGCAATTGAAGAAAGATTATACCTCACCATGATATGACCCATCAATGGTCAGAATTGTGTGTTATAGCCATGCCTGGAACCAAATTACATAGCCCATCATCCCATGCCAAGGTTAATCCATGCCAGCAGTGCTGAGTGTTTTGCTAAACTAGCGTGCAGAGAGACAAACTTCAAGGAGTTCGGATTATCAGAATAGAATTTACTATCAAAATTGTTTCGATTGTCTGAGTAGTTGTCCTTCTGCAAACGACTTAGGAGAAGAATTTTGATGGAAATGGAATACACAAAACAGAGTATCAAGTCCTATCTACATTCCATATTTCAATATAACAATATCTCATATTTAAGAACAGATCTTAACCCCTATTTTCAGTGTTCAGATCTTAGCTTCACTTACCATGGCAACAAAAATTACTTGCAACATAATCCACTTCTCAAGTACCATAATATAGATTTTTCATTTATTTTCAAATTCTCTCAAGTTATTTGAAAAAAATTAGTATGCAGATACATGTGCAGTTCTGCCAAAGAGGCAAGGAGATGACATATTAATTCTTGTTGTATCACATGAATCAACAATGATTGTCTCGTTCCATCTTTAAAATGAGATAAAAAAATAACACAATAAGCAGTGAGATCAAAATTAACACAGTACGCACTTTAGAGGATTTCTTTAAAAATAACCAGAATGAACAATAACTTTCGCCACTTAATGCAAAAAGCCTCTTCACAACAATTAAACAGTTAACAGCATAAAACACCTTATATAGGAAATTGGCACCACATCATACGATTCCAAAGTGACTGGTATAATACTACATGGAAGTCTAAATGCTTCCCTAGGACTTTCACTACTTTTGAACTGGCAATTGGAAGACTTCAAAGTCAAATGTAAAACTTTTGATAGGAAACAAAACTCCTGTATAGATTTGAAATTAATATGTCAAAGAGTTAATAGGATGGACAAGATCTCCAACCATAAATTGAAAAAGTAAAAAAAAACACTCAACACTAAAAAAATTAAGGGGCATATGAGGCTTTCCAATCACCCAAAATACAAAATAGCAGCACACCATCAAAGTCCTTAGAGACGGAAGCCCACAACAATGCCAATTAATAAATAAAATCCTGTAAACCCTCCTTCCATTCGACTTTATCCTCAAATATCTTTGAGTTCCTCTCTAATCAAATTTCCCATATTATGGAAAAAATTGCACAATGCCAAAAGGTCACTCCTTTCCCAAAAATTGCAAATGTAAAACTTTTGAACCAGTTGTTAATTGCACAGAGTAGGATCAACATAAGAAGTTAAGCCATCCATTTTCAGTGCAATTCCACATATGGTTCTTCTTTGATAAAACAGTTCCAAACATAATTCTTCCAAGTCTTGACCAATATGACCTAGCCCAGAGGAAAACGGAGCCCAAATGCAATATGAAGCAATCGTGCTAGAATAGATCAATCAAACCTCGAAACTTCCAAAACCTAATATCATCAAATTCTGACATCAAAGCCAACATAGTGCCCTTGAAACTCCAAGTCAACTAAATTTTCTTCTGAACATATTCCAAAATTCTCCTAAATACAGTTATCAAAGCAGACCATACAAAACTAGAAGAAACATGCCCACTCATCACCTCACTAACTTGTTTATCTCTATTCAGTTGCTTGAAATTTTGAATTATCTGAATAGTTGTATTTCTGCAAACAACTTAGTAGAAGAATTTTGAAGGAAAATAAAATTGAGTGTCAAGTTCTACCTACATGACTACATTGCATATTTCAATGCAACTAAATCTCATATTTAAGAACAGATCTGAACCCCTATTTTCAGAGTTCAGATCTTAAATTCACTTACCATGGCAACAAACATTTCGCGCAATATACTCCACTTCTCAAGTATCATATTGATTTTGCAGTTAGTTTTCAAATCTTTTCAAGTTATATGAAGAAATTTGTAAACAGATACGTGTGCAGTAGTGGTAGCATGCAAAATGACAGTTACACATGCCATATAAAGAGCCATAAACTTCTGTTTCTTACTCAGAAAAAGAAAAGAAGATAGCATATATAAACACTTGATGTATCACATGAATCAAGAATGACTATGTCTCTTCCCATCTTTAGAATGAGATACAAATTGACACAAACACTTCAAAGAATTCTTTTATTAGAGTAACCAACAAAAATTTTCACCACACTTTCACCATTTTCAAACTGACAATTAAAAGACTTTAATATCAAATGGAAAACTTTTGAACCCGTTGTGAATTCCACAGAGTAGGCCAAACATCAGAAGTGAAGCCATCAGATTCAGTTCAATCCCACATATGGATCTGCTTTGATAACACGGTTCCAAATCTAAAATCTTCCAAGTTCTTAACAAATATTAAAAAACCTAGAGGAAAACAAAGTCCAAATGCGATATGAAGCAATCATGCTGGAAAAAATCAATCAAACCTTGGACTTCCAACACCTAATATCAGCAATTCTCTGATATCAAAACGAACATAATGCCATTGAACCACCAAGTCAACTAAATTTTCTTCTGAACTGAAGTCCAAAATTCCTCCAAAATAAGGTTATCAAAGCAGAAGATACAAAAGTAGATGAAACTTGTCCACTCATCCCCTCACCAATCTCCAATCCTCAGACTATAACCAACAACATTCCCCAAAGCAAAAAACACTAATAGAAATAAACTTACTTCCAGTTTTTTAGCAACAAATTCAACATGTAAATTCTAACGCAAAAGGGCCACAATAAACCCTTTCAACCATTAAGCATATGATCATTTAACATCCGGAGCCAACTGTGAGAGAGCTTTATATACGTGGTAAATTGGGGAAAACTAAATCCAATGTAAATTCACACGTTGATCCAACCTGATTGGATTAAATTCCAGGCCGCCCACAATAATATTTAGACTCAAACATGACCAAATGCTAAGCGTCTGTGTCTGTGCATGAACTAAAGTTAAAGAAAAGATAAAAGGAAATCAACTGATTTTGATATAAAATGCCAATGATTGTACAAATTTACTGGAATACTAATTTCTACAAGCTAGAGGAGGAATTAAAATTCAGAAAATTCTAAACCATAAAGTACACCGGCATACTTCTCAAGCATCCCATCTCTGGAGCAGAAGTAAACCTCCCTAATCTTCTGAAACGCCTGCCAAGTGAGCAAGCTATCAGAGCCGGCCTGGTGGCACTTCCCGACCGCCCGGTCCACATTAAGCATCCTCGCCACCCGGTCCAACCCACCGTACAAACTGTTACAGAACTTCATCAGGTACTTCACATCATAAACCCTATCACCGAAAAAAGCCCTCAATAAATCCAAGAACGCCAGCAAGTCCGCTGGCAAGGGCTTTCCAGTCAAGATTTTGATCAAGTACCCGAAATCGTAAGCGCTGTGGAACGTGACCCAACTCACTGAGTCATTGCACACGAGTCCCGATGACATCATCAACTTGGCGAAGTTGGATGAACTTATGCCGAATTCCTTGTTCTTCTCGAAATCTATGCCTTGCTGGCGCAATAATTGGATGGAATCGGAGGCGTGAAAGTCAAGTGACAAGTCGAAGTCGGAGAAGTTGAATTCCCAGACGAACCGGTGGCTTGTGCCGAGATCGGGTAGATTGCCGGCGGAGTCAGAGAGAGTGAGGCCAACTTGTATGAGATTTAGCAAGTCGACGTTGGCTTTGAGCATCAAGTAGTTGGCCAAAGAACTGCCATCGCGGACTGTGGAGGAGGAGGCGGTCCGGATGACAATCCCCGGGAACTCTGTGTCCATGGATGCGTAAGGGTACTGGTCGATGATCTGTCGGATTAAAAAGAATTCGGACTCAAGATTGTCGGACCAGACTGAACGGACTATGATCGTCGGTAAATTCTTCTCCACCGTAGACGGTGGTGGTGCTGATAGTTTACTGGTGGCTGACATGGGAACCCGATCTTGACTGTAGAGACGACCACGACTACGACGGCGACTGTGATAGGATATAGGGTTTCAGTTTTTGAATCGAAGTTTGTATTTATACATCTGAGAGAGAGAGAGCGACGTGAGACGTAGTAGGGACGCTGGGTTGGAGTTGGGGTTGTGTGAGAGTAGGGCCCATTGATTCTTGAATTGTAATGACGGAGTTGTCCATATTTCTTTTAGTTAATGACAGCAATGCCGTGGGTTAATTGGCCTGCCTTGTCGGTTTAGAGGGTCTAATTAATATGCGCTACCGAAATAAACCCTGTGCACAACCATGCCTTCTTACAGTTTTTTGGGTCAATAATCAAAATGTCCGAGTCAGTTATCTCTCGTCACGGTTCAAAACAGAAACCTGCGAATGCAAAGTATAATGGTTATCTAATCAAATTTGAAAATCCTGATTTGGGTCCAGTTACAGGTTCGATCATGCAATGCAATTCGAATTTGATAAAAATCCAAAATCTCGATTTAAATAACTAAAATAATAATTAAATTTAACAAATTCTATTTAAATTTAAGGGTTAATCTCATTTTACACCCCGAAAGATAGTGCGAATCTCAATCTGCACCCTCAAAGATAGACATTTGTATCAATGTGCACCCCCAAAGATCAAAAATCTCAATTTGCACCCTCAAAGATAGAAATTTGTATCAATGTGCACCCCCAAAGATAAAAAATCTCAATTTGCACCCTCAAAAATAGAAATTTATATCAATGTGCATCCCAAAGATAAAAAATCTCAATTTGTACTCTCAAATATAGAAATTTGTATCATTATGCACCTAAAACTAAATTGATAAATTATACCTAGATCCTCTCATGTTTGTTACTTAATCATTTGGACCTCTTTACATTTAGAACATTACTCCTACATCTCATGACATTTATGCACGTACAACATGTAACCCATTTTCATTGATATCTGTTAATATAACCATTAAAAAATATAATTTTATCATAATAAAAAATTATAATTTCATATTACCCTTATTTTATGGGTCCAATATACTCTAAAGTTCAAAATTAAGCTTACCATTTGAATGTCTAATAAAATGTAGATATTTATATAATGTTTTTCATATTTTCCTTTTTATAAATATCTACATTCTATTAGACATTCAAATGGTAAGCTTGATTTTGAATTTTAAAGTATATCGAATCCACAAAATAAAGGGTAATATGAAATTATAATTTTTTATTATGATAAAATCATATTTTTTAACGATTATATTAATAGATATCAACGAAAAGTGGTTATGTTTACACATGTACAAACGTCATGAGATGTAGGGGTAATATTCTAAATGTGAAGGGGTTCAAATGATTAAGTGACAAACATGAGGGGATCTAGGTATAATTTATCAATTTAGTTTTAGGTGCACATTAATACAGATTTCTATCTTTGAGGGTGCAAATTGAGATTTTTGATCTTTGGGGGTGTACATTGATACAAATTTTTATCTTTGAGGGTGCAAATTGAGATTTTTGATTTTTGAGGGTGTACATTGATACAATTTTCTATCTTTGAGGGTACAAATTGAGATTTTTAATCTTTGGGGGTGTAAATTGAGATTCAAACGATCTTTCGGGATATAAAATGAGATTAATCCTAAATTTAATTATATTTAAATATAAGTTATTATCTATTGGACTAATCGGTGGTGATTAAAGTCGTACAACTTAGTCAGAGTAGAGAAGAGAAGTGGTCATCGGTCAGCGCACTGGGTGGAATGCAGGCACCAAACGTGAAAACTGTGCTAATTGACATCTTCTGTCGCATTCGCATTATTAAAAACGGTGATCATTTTCATTTTGACCTTTCGGTTCGACGACTAGCGATAAACACGTGGGTCGGTGCGTGGTGGGGGTATCAACATCGTATCCCTGTGGGCGAGCGAATAACCTTTTTTTCCCTTTTCTTTTCTTTTTATTGTGGGCTGTTTCTGATTTCTTACGTTTGGAAGCAAACGAACCTATGCTCCAGACTTTGGTCTCCCACTTTAATTTTCTGTCCTATTTGTTTCGCTTCATTCTTCTTTGTTCAACACATATGATAAGTTCTCTCTCTTTGTGCCACTTGTAAGTTGTGTAATAACAAACAAACAACAAACATCACATAAATATCGCTCTTTCCGACAAGAATTCAGTATTAAATCTCCCGATTAATCCTTCCAAATATATACAATCCTTCCATTGCTCACATATACTTGACATTATCAACATAAATCATGGTTTTAAATTGAATCTCAAGCACCATTTGATTCATTACCATGTCAAATTTTGATAAAAATACGAAGAGGGTGTTTTAATTTGAGTATATAATATGAGTTGAACATGAACAATTGATTTTATTATATCAGTTTGTAACGGCTATAATAATCGGTATACCATTTTACAATCACATCTATACTGTGTTTCGTTTAAGGTTGAAATAAAACGTAATCCCAAGGAGTAGCCTAATGGACACAAGAGGCGGCGAGGGATTTATTCTAATCCGAGTTCAAAGCACTTTCCATCTACAACTTACTACAGAGCACAAATAACATCGATAAAAGAAACAAGTTCACTTGCATACGCTCTTTCATGGTTCTTTAGCCTTGTATTATTATTCTTTCCATGTCTTTTGCCTATCAAAAAGCAATAGGATACTGTAAGGCATATGATTCCCACCCAGCACAAGTAAAAGCAGCTACTTTCATGGCAGGCAGGTTCCTCTGCTTTTGCTATTCCATTTTCTTTGGTTTTTGGTGAATACAATGCCATATGTATTGCTCAAGATAACATTTGTATTGGTATCCACAGTCCATAACCAAGCAGATAATGCAACTGTTTTACTGTATAGGTCGCGGTCAGACACGAGAATTAACTATCCAAGCAATACAGGCGTTAAAACCTGTTTCTAGTTGCTTCGAACAGTAACACGCATGCAAAACTCCATAGTTATAGAAGAGCAATGTAGTAATGAAGCCCACGGCTACCTGATGGCACTGCAACACCTAAGGAAGGCAGCCAATGTACGGGTGTTCAACTGCCGAGCCAAACATGATACTATTTTGGCATACCCCACAACCAGGGGATGGCATGGTACACTAGAGACTAAACCTCTGTCCTCAGGCCATTTCACATCAGATATGACTGTTAATGGCTTTCAGAATGTTGAATCAAATCCAACCTAAGTTCAAATTATCCATAAGCAAGCTCCATCACCACAAATGCAAACAAAAAACTGGACAGCCTAGTATGTGCACCATGTCGAAATGGGGTGGGGGAAGACAACAAAAGCAGAGTTATAAGGACAAATGTCATCAGAATTATGAGATTTCTTTCACTAATCACAATTTGACTTGTCACACAGATGGTGATTAAAGGTGTTGTCAATCCAAAAATCAACAAAATCAATCACCAGTAGTCCAAATCCCAAGGTTTGCAAATCATACAGTCATTTGACGTCATTTGCTTTAATGCGGCTCCTATGCTACAAGATCACTTTCCAAGCCTTGAGAGAGTGTTTTAATAGACAAAACAAGTTCATCATGGTGCAATTTCTTTCCCATTTAACTTACCTAAAGAGAGGAACAAACCGACCAAAGAAGACGAGGAGTTCTGAACACAGTGAGAACTGAAATACTGGTTAAATATAATATTCAATACTTGACACAGAAGAATTCCCATTAAACAGCACACAGTACAGAGTTTCCGAGAAAAGACAGCAGATTAAAAGATCGAAAGCCATGACAAGCAATAGGAGAAGCTTTTTGAGGCATTCCCCCTGCACATTTTTAACTTTGACGGAATTGACACACATTACAAACTGTAAATTTGCATATGGTCCTTGAAATCTAATAGTCCTTGCACTAGAAATAGGTACCTTCAGGAGGCTGGACCAACTTACGGTTTTGTGGGGCTGCCATTTCTTTTTTCAGCTGTGTCAGTATGTCTTCCATGGTGTATTCTCGCTGCCAATTTGACAGAAGTCCAAACTTTTTTGGTTCCACCTATACAAAAATGGTTGACATAATATCTCATCAATCATCCACGTAAAAACATGTAATGGCACAAAGGACTAAACTTCCCATCATCACAAAGAATAAAAAAGATAACATTAATAAAACCTTCCAGAACTGTTTTAGCCACTGATCCAATCACTTCTACAACATTCTTAAATTATATATTCCCTCATTTTTATCCCATCAGCAGAAAAGATAAGTCCATCCTAACAAACATTCTTTACTTTCCAAATTACTAAAGCCAAAACTTTAACATTGTCTTGAATTCTATTAAGCAAACAACCATGGACCAGCTCCAGCCTTTTGAACTACTAAATAACCATAGTCTATAAACAAGGTTATGCATGAACAAGATATATAGGACCCCTGCACTGATTGATGGACGCAGACAAAATAACAAGAAAAACATAGGTAAATTATTAGCCACAATACACATTGTCAATACGTATGCCTTATTAACTGCATCATATAGGATACAATGATATTTACACAAGATACTAGTCCGGTTGGATTTCCAAGAAAAATCTAATGTAATATTTCTATTAAAGTTTACTCTAATTTTCTAGCTCAGGTGTATTAAGATAAATTTACTTTGCTTTCCTATTCCTTCACCACAAATCCTATACTACAACTGTTTCTAAAAACAAAGACTTTTCAGGCCCACTACAGGAGAAGAATACTTCTTTTTTCATATTTCGAAGCTCATGAAATTCACTAGTATAGGCATAGTGTTGCACACTAACATGTAGCCACATTAAGTTTTACACTTGAGTTGCACCCCTGGATACTTCAATGAAAAATTACCCACAACAAAAAAAAAAAAAAAACACGCAAATATCGTACACAAATTGAAAACAGTACATTGCAGAACAATGTCCTAGAAACCTTGTTAGCATGCATTAAGCATACCAGTGCAGTTAGATTGAATGGCATTTCCTATCATCCCCAATTGGAACGTGCAGTGTTCGGTCCACAGTAGGACACCAACAAGTGTGCATTAATTTTTTTTTTTTTTTTGGGAGGGGGGGGCGTGGGAGGGGGAGGGGGGACTTGAACCCTTAAGTGTGCATTAATTAACTAATCGTGGAATCAGCAAAAATTTATTGGATCACAATCTTTCCAATTTTTTAGAATTTCATTGTTGTCCACAGCATTACTGATCAATAAAAGAGTTGTTCTTTGATAAGTGCAAATGGAGAATCATATTTTAATCTATGATATCAAGCTATGAATATTTGATACTTGATCTATCGTTTAATTTCTACTTTGTATTTTGCTCAATATCATTTAATTTCTACTTTGTATTTAGCTCAGTATTAAACTCATATTTCTATTTTGCTCAATATTTTCCATTTGTTCAGTCATAATGTGAATTCAAAGAATATTATGGCATACAATCAGACAGTACACAATACAGAAGATATAGAGTTTAATACTCATTGTGGCACACAATCAATTATTAATACTATTTATTTATCATAATCATCAGCATCAAATATTCTAAAAGTAAAACATTACAGCACTGTGAGAATCATGTCAAAATGGTCCTAAGATCACGGCTAAAGCTAATCTCAAAAGAAGTCAGTAATAAAAGAAACTTTGGACTCACAATTTCCACCAATTGAAAGTGTGGAAACACAGAGAACCACCTAATTGATAACAGTGCCAAAACATCAATTCAAATGTAAAATAGATATTCATGTACCACTCCAGTTTCATGGTTGACGCAAGTCATGTTGATCCGTGAATGGAAACGAACACTTGGTGGCTTCTCTGGGTAATCTTTGTCACAGAATAGCTTCAACTGATAAATGCGACCTTCATGCACGGACTGAAGAAACAAGAAAAGTTACTGTAGTCTGAGCAATTTATCAGCAAGGAATTACAATCAAAATTCCCTAAAAAAAAATGAACAAATAAGTAAGCACATAAACGGCACTTTTCAGTTCTGCCAACAAGAATGAATGCACACAATGTCTCTTCCAAAATTATCAAATATTGGACAGAATTACATTTAATACTTTTGTGATTTTGATTGTAGCACAACACTCGTTCCTCCATATCATGCCATTTCATATAAACCAGAGTAGGGCTGTAATCTGAAACTCTGTTAAATAGTGTTAGATTTGCAACCCACAAAAGAGCTACTTTACATATTTGGGGAACCAAGACACTACTACACATTTCCTTAGACTAAGATAACTCAGTTCTTGCCATACGTCATTTATCCAGCAAGTATAACAACCACCAAAAATATGTTTCCAGAAAGTCAAAAAGCAACCATGTCAAACACACACACACACACAAATAGGAAAAGAAACGTAAACCCTTCCCTGTAACAAGTTGAGTCAGGCACAATGTGATTGACTCCTAACAAGCTTTTGTGGTAGAGTTATAAGCCTTGAAATAAATTGGATGCACCACAAAAGTGGGTTGCTGAAAAAATCAAACTACACAAAACCCAGTTCAATTCTTGGTGACAACCTTGATTTTTGTTTCAGCAATTCTTTCTGACAACACTTGGTACAATGTGCCCTACTCTCTTCCCACCGGAACATTACTGCATAGCATGGAAGGAAGCAGAGAGAGAGTATCTTTATGATGACAGCTTATATAGCAATGAATTTCTTCCACATTTTGCTTCTCGCATGGCTCACCCCATGAGTGGTGAGGCTGAGCAAGACCTTTTTGAATTACAACTCACAAGACTGAAAATTAAGACCTAAACATCAATAGATCGAATCAAATAAACTAGGAACCCAGGTTACATGAAATGTTGATCCTAAAAATAACAAACAGATAAACACACACCAAAGTAGCCTTCATGCTTCATATAATCAGACAGTTAGATGTCAAAAACTAAAAACCATTACACAGAGACATATACAGGCTTACATTATGCGGACCAATAATGGTTCCAGTCCAAGAACGCATGTAAATGTCATCTCCATCATCCATTCCATAGCTCACAGTGCCATCTCCAATACCCTTTTCTCCACGTTCAAGTTCCTCCAGCAACCTGAAATTTCGAGGGACTGCATGGAAAATCAAGGACTTGAGAAGCCAATTTTAAAACACCAACTTCCAAGCTAATCATTTTGGTGAAAGAATACTCAACTCAACAAAGCCTTGTCCCAACATTTTTGGGGTCAGCTACACAAATATGTTTCGCCACTGAGCTCTATTAAAGGTCATGTTTTCTATTAAGCCATAAGTTATCATATATTTTTTTACTATTCCATGTAAATTTAATTCTTCCTCTACCCCTATATTTACTGATAATAACTATCATAGGACTCTTTCTCATTGATGCTATAATAGGTTGTCTATAAATATATCCAAATTACCTAAGTCGATTCTCCCTTAACTTACCTCCTATATGTGCTACCTCTACTTTTTCACAAATATATTTGTTCCTAATTTTATATTTCCTAGTTTTACCACACATTCATCCGAACATTCTCATTTCTGCCATGCTCAATTTTTGAGCTTGTTATTTCTTAGTTGTCCAACACTTAATACCATAAAGCATATTAGATCTTATGGTCGTTTTATAAAACTTTGTTTTTAGTTTAAAGGGTATGTATTTATTACACACTACACCGGATGCATTCCTCCATTTAATTCATCCTGCATTAATTCTATGATTGACATCATCGTTAATCTCACATTATCTATGAATGATAGACCGTAAAAATTTAAAATGTTCACTCTTCAATATCTCTCTTGATCTTAATTTTTACAACTTCCTAGTTTCAATTTCTTCTCTTACTGAAGTTGCATTCCATAAATTCAGTTTTAGACTTACTTATCTCTTGATTTTTTGATTATAGAGTTTCTTGTCATATTTCTAGTTTATTATTAACTCCTTCTTTACTATCATCAACTAATACAATATCGTTCGCAAAATATCATACACTATGGGAGCTCATACTGAATGTGCCAATAGTTAATTCATTCATAATTAACGCAAAACGGCATGGACTTAAGGCAAAGCCAAAATATAAGTTATAGTAATTAGGAATTCATTATTCTCTCCTACTGTTGTTCTCACTAAAACCACGACATCTTCATACATATCCTTAATCACATTAATATACCTATCAGTAACATTTTTCTTCTCTAACGCCCGCCATAATATATCTATATCATATGTCTTTTCTAAGTCTACAAAAACCATACGAAAGTCTTTATTTTTCTCCCTATACCTCTACATTAGTCTCCGAAGTAAATATATAATTTTCATTGTCGTTCAACCATGCATAAATTCAAATTGATTCTTAAAACCATTGTTGCAAGTCTTAATCTTTGCTCGATCACCCTCCACCAAAATTTCATTGTATGACTCATTAGTTTAATATCTCAATAGTTTTTGCAACTTGGTATCTCTCCTTTATTATTATGTATAAATATAAATACTAGAATACTCCTTCACTCCTCAGGCATTTCCTTGGTTATTATAATATTATTAAATAATTTAGTTAACCATGATACCCCAACATCCCATAGAGGCTTTCAAACCTCAACAGGTATACCATTAGATCCTAAAATTTTTCTTGTCTTCATTTTCTTTAATGTATCATTTATCTCCGACATCATAATCTTACGAAAAAATGTATTTTATCTAATCTCCCTATGATTTCTATTGTTCTCAATGTCTAAGCTCCCTAGATGATTTTCATTTAGTAACGTTTCGAAGTAAATCTTCCACATTTCTTTAATTTTCTGGTTTTGTACCAAAACCCTAGTAATCTTCACTCTTAGTACATTTAATATGAACATCTCTATTCCTTTGTGTCTAATTTAGAGTAAAAATCATCATATGCTTCATATTTAGAATCTTACCCTCTTTTTTACTTCATATTTAGTTTTTTTCCATGTTTTATAACACTTCCTTTTTACTTTCACTGCAATTAAGACCTCATCATTCCACCACCAAGTTTTCCTTGCTAATGGTCTATTACCTCTTGATTCTCCAAGAACCTCAAGAGTCACTTTCCAAATATACTCAACCATTGTATTCCACATTATATTCATTTCAACTTCTAAAGTCCAGACTACTTTTAGTATTTTAATGCCAAGACATACAAAAGCAAACATTATTCCTCACTTTTGTTAGCAAAAGAACCACTAAAAATGAGGTGAAAATCAAAATCTCATGATTCCTTTTTTCTAGAAAGAAAAAAAACATAAAGATCCCATGGATTAAGATAGCCCAACAAAAAGGAAAGAATGCAATGGAGTTGCAATTCATCTATGGTGGTGGAAAATTAATAATTATAACATTCCAATGGGGTCAATGAGGATATATAACAAAGCTAGCCCCTCATCATTGCAGTTTGCTTGCAGGCTGCAGCTATAAACTCCAAAGCTCCAAAACATCATATGCAACCACATGCGTTCCAACTTCCAATCATAGCCATATAAACTCGGATTTGAAAACACAGAAGATAAAATGATATGATGGAAATTCTCAGAACGAGCATCCCTTCATGTAACGGTACAAACCTAATAGAAAAATGTGAATATTAAGGAACAACTACAAAGTTCTATCCAGGAACGTCCAAGTCATTATCTGGCAGCTTCTCCCTACCAATTATGAAGCAAATGGTTTGTAAGCAGAAAAGATATTCCGACTTCATAAGAAATTCTCAAGCACAACTCAACCTTTCATAACAAGATAGTCATTTGATTGAGGATATCATGACAGCCTTTCATCAATCCAGCATACAGCAGAAAACACGTTAGCTGAAACAGAAAAAGTAACTACATTGACCTTTAAAATTCTACCACAATAAATGTAAAACCAAATTTCTAAACAATTTCCCCGATTGTCAATGGGCGATTAGTAGAGCAAAATCCATACTCTGCACACAAAATCAACTCTCATGACCACTATGTAAGCCCGCAAATCAGTATTAAGTAGCTTAATTTAACCATTCGATAAAACTGAAGTATAGTATTCACTAAAAAAAAATGACCCGGCATAAATACAACAGAAGATAAGAATCACATAATTTGCAAAATAAATAAACACATACATATGAAAATAGATAATACATCAAACAGCAGCAACAATCAACATAGAGCAGCTATCGACACAGAAGCAGATTCACCTCAATTCCAGAATTGCCCAAGAAATCCCAAAAAAGCAACATACCCATTCTCAACCAAAACCCAATAAAAGATCATCAAACAAAGAAATTACAAGAACACTCATAATCCAACACATCTCTGACCCATCACTCATTCACCCATACTCACATCCAGAACATCTAAAAAAAAAGATGAAATCAGACAAAAACATGTGGAGATACTGCACAAGTATGATAACAATCACGAGAACAAAAGACCAAGATTGAAGAGATTAATCAAGGGTTCGGAGACTCACCCACAACACTTGATCCTCCTGAGCCAAGCGTCATGCCTGATCTTAAGTTTTGGTTCGGGGTTACGTAAAGATCGATTTTTGATCGAGAAAAGAAATTTTTTTTTGTAGAGATAGAAGGGAACAAGCAGAAGCTAAAGTGAGGCGAGTATAAAAGGCAGAGGTATAAAGAGGAAAAAATAACGCAACGATCCAAGGAGAGAGAGTGAAAGAGGGGTTAAAAAAGAGGGTGACGTAGGAATAAAGTGGACTTCCTCCCCCACCCACTAAACATTTTTCCAGTTTTTCCTTTTTTTTAGGGAGGTTGTAATTTTGAAATTGCAAAACACAACCTCTATTATTAAAAATTAACAAAAAATGAGCTGGATCCTTACATTTTGCGTTCAAAAGCTTAAGATATATTTAAATATTTTTTTAAAGTACAAATATAATTGTGTCAAAAAAGAAAAAGCATGTGTTCAATAATTATTTGACAAAATCAATCTATATATTTTGGTACATAAGAATTATACTTATTTACATGCACACGTAGACTAATGTTCCGTTTAGTAAGAAAGATCGAAAATAGAAGGGATACAAAATAAGAGGAATATATTTTCTATCATCTAAGGAAAGAAAATAAGAATGATACATTTTTCTTCCTTTCTATTTAATAAGTTTGATGGAAAAAAAAATATAATTTATTTTTTTGCGTTTGGTAAGAAGAAAAAATTATTATTTTTTTATTTTTAAATTTTATTTTTAAAATTCTTTTAAAAAATATAAATATATATTTCAAATGATATATAGTCAAATAAGATACATTTTCAATATAAATAATTAACATTTCGGTCACTTTTCTTCCAATTTTAGAATGATTGATTTTGGTGAGTTGAAAAAAAAAACTCATCCATCCACTTTTTCATCCCTCCTATTTTTCTTCTTTACCAAGTATAATGTTTTATCTATTTCTCTAATTTTTTTTCTTGTATCTTTTTATTATACCAAACGGAGCATAAAACTATTCAAGGAAAAAAGTTTAAGGAATTAGTCATGGCCTAATGGACCAATTACCACATATTTGGACCTAAAAAGCACATGTTTGTACATCATCCACTCCCTTTCCATGTCTAAACTGTTAAAAAAAATGAATAATCCTATTTATACTTAAAATTTTGATCTAATTTGCTGACATAATGATGCGGTTATCAGTAGAATCATTGGATCAGCATCAAATTTCAATGTTTGATGGAGTCTACAGTCAATTCAAAGATCATAATAACTTAGGTCAATAAATTGAATATCAATAGCATTGTTCAAAAAAAAAATAGTGAGAAACTTTGCTATCAGTTCTTAAGAATTTAAAGGAGCAATAATTAGGTAATAAACTTGTCACCAAGAATTTAATAACTCACTATTCAGAGACACCAAATGCAAAAGACAACATAGGGGCCCAGTCTAATGATGTTTAAGGTTTGAAATCACATTTGAAAGAGATTTTTAATGAGCCACTGTCATGATTAAAAATCTCACCTTCCAATATGAATTTCAGTAGCAGGTACACAATCATCCAATGATGTTAAATTTTTCTTTAATTAACATCTAGGAAAAATAAATCCGGACTCTCTCAAATTTATCATTAAATCACTTAGATTCCTTAACATTTAAAATATTACATACAAATCTCTAAACTTTATATATATATGTAACACATAAATCCTTTTTGTTAATGTCCGGTAGTACATCCGTTAGTAAATTATATGCAGATCCCTGAAATTTAAAGCGTATAATACTTAGATTTCTAAAGTTTAAAATATTATATTTGAACAAAAATATTCCAATTAAAGATAAAATATTAAATATTTTATATTTTATAATTAAAATTAATGTTCTATTATATCATTTATTGAAATAAAATCAAAAATAAAAATTCAATCATAATTAATACTGTTGATGCCAAATTTTGGATGACCTCCAGTTTGTTGAATTTTGATTGCCTAAAAAACTGAAATAAAACTCAAACAAAATCCTAATTTTTTGAAGGAAAAAAAGTAATTAGTATAAATATATCAAAAACTCAATTCAATACTCATTTTTCATATAATTATATTATCTATTGTAATAAACTTAAAAAACCAAACAAGGGTCAAACTTGGTTGTTTAATAAAAAACCAAACAAGTGTCAAACTCAAACCAAATATCTTCTATCGTTAATTGAGATAATTTGGTTGTTTAATAAATTTCATTAGTTTTGTAACTTATAAGGTGTTTATGTCTAATATTTTAAACTTGAGAGGTCTAAATGTTATACACATACAAATTTCAAGAAATTTGGATATAATTTACTAATAAATATATTAACGAACATTGACAACAAGAGTCCAACTGTTGTGCACGTATAAATCTCAAGAGGTCTATGTGTAATATTTAAAATGTCAAAGGTATAAGTAATTAAGTGGCAAATTTCAAAAATTCTGGTGTAATTTTCCCTAACATTCTAATATGTTCGTACACAGAGAAAATATTCAATGCAACGGTGATATCATGTCAACAATTGACGTGGTATCACCAACTAATAATAAAATACCAAATGGATAAGGTGAACCTCGCTCGGATTGTTATTAGCTTACACAGAGGAATAATGGGTAGTTATTTACCTATATGGAAGGTTGTTAATAATTTTGTGGTGTCCATTTACTTATTTGTTTTGATATTATTAATTGATGGTATCATGCCAACATTGTGACTTATTATCATTGTTGTATTAAATATTTTTTCCGGTACAATAGACAATACTATTTAATTTTTTTATGTATCAAGTGAAAGCAATAATTAATTTCAAGAATAAAATAACAATATACTATGCTTACCACCTTAGCTTTTAAAGCACATTACTACAATTTTACAACATTTATTTAAGATATACTAGTAGTCTCACACACAATTACCCGTATATTCAATTTTAAAATGAAATCAGAAGTGACCGATAGATATAAGAGATAAATTATGATAGAACTCTTTAAAGTATTGGATTGGATCAAGATAATTGGACCCACCTTTGACCGGATTACTCTTAGATTTCATTGGATCGGTTTGGATACTAAATCCAAACCAGTCCAATCTTGTGGGTGATTGCCAAACACACCCCTTGGGATTATGACTTGTTTTTGGTGCCAAATCATATTCAAACCAATCAATTGTAATGTTTGCTGAAATGTGTACATATTTGTTTATTGGTTTTAACTTGTGGGTGCTTAAATCGGTGGTGGGTTGTATTGTCAATTGCTTACTTTTTGTGTAATTGCTTTGTTTGTTCCTTTAACAAACCAACTATAAAAGCTGTGATAAATAATTATGTGGATTAAAAATGCATGAGTTTTTTTTTTTTTTTTGAGGGGGCAAATTTAAAAATACATTAAAACATATATAGAAATTTGCTTACAAAAAAATAAAAAAAATGAGTAGGGGAAGTTGCCCCATAATGCATTGAGCGGCTCTGCCGCCCTAACTTTTAAATTCAGGGCTCCTTTGGAAATATTTATAATTTTGATTTTTAAAAAAAATAAAAAAAAATCAATTTTAGATTTTCGTTAGTAAAAAATGAAAACAGAAAACGTGTTTGGTTGCTTTTATAATTGTAAAAAAATCTGACAACAAAAACAAAAAACTCGTTTGAATATAACACTTGAATTTTTTTTTTTTTTGACTAGCTTGTGTACATTAACATAATTCCATGCTACCTTAATGGCTGTTGTTCATGAAATTATGTGTGCTGGTTGCAAACAGCAAACTGTGAGACTTGTGCCTTTTTTCTCATTTCTTGGTAACATTTGACCAATACATTACACATAGAAAGACATTGCTTGCTAAAAACTCCATTATCACAGCAATTTCTTAAAAAAGATAACTGAACAAGGAGATTTAAAAGACAAAATCAATGATCAACGCTTAATTAAGCCACAATTTATTACAATACAAAATATATCCTCAATGTCTGAAACTTAACAAAAGCTAATTTAAAGGAAAACTATAACAATATTGCTCTTCAGAATTCTGCTCCTGTTGTTCTACATAACTGTGTGCAGATAGTGATTAAGTCTTGACTTCACCCCAATGGTACTCAATAAAGATCTCGGATGATAATCAAATGGATGAGAGCCACATAACAGTACAAGAAATTTGTCTCAGAAAACCGGGGGGACTAAAGGGTAAGATCTTTAGGGTCCTTGATTAACTGAGCTAGAGATTGCAAGAATGAAGCTAGATTGAACCGTATATGACACGATGATCTGCCGTAACATTTGCCTGTAATTATTGCTTCGTCAAAATTCAGTACTCAACAAGAAGTTACTCGCACGGTCTAATGAAAAAATCAAGACATCAAATACTAATAGTGGAAATAAACAAGAGATTAACCTGCATCTGACTTCTCATGCCAATCCGACCGTCCTATGTAGCAACTACGGAGGGCTGAGATGCTCCAACAGCCATGATTGCACCCTGTAAAAAAATAATTCCCATACATCCGTTACATTTGCTCAATTTGGTCAAATGACAGGTAATCTACTAGAGAGGATGAATTTAAATTTAATTGCAAAAACTTACAGTTCCTGGCGGTAAAATGGCATCAAAGCGATCCACACCAAACATTCCAAGATTTGAAAGGGTAAAGGTGCCTGGCATACAAAAAGCCAGCCATAATAAGCAAATGTTTAATCTGGTCGTATGCTAACTGTTGTAATAAACATGAATGGGTTACAATTGACTAGAAGGAATCCCACACCACATCAGCTCACATGAAAGATCAAATAATCGCCTTTTAACTGTCATATAGTTTTGACAATTCTTGTTCTTGATTTTCATTTGGGTTTTGCATTGAATCCCATATTTTTGTGTAAATTTCGACTTTTTTGTTCTTGATTTTGATCCACAAAGTCGAAGACAAAAAAAATCAACAATACAGCACAAAAGAAAAAAAAAATACCTCGATGGAGAACCCTTCACTGTCGAAGACGAAGGCTAGAACAACTTCGCCGTCGAAAGTTCAAGTTAATCCAGAAAGTTCAAGTTAACACACTCTTTGTGATGTATACACCCAACCATAAAAGAATCAAAATCTTTTACTTGCTTGTCAAACACAAAACCCAAATTTAGCAACTCAAAACAAATCCAATTAAACAAGATTCACACAAAATTAATAACGGTACAAGGATGGTACCATTACCATCTCATGCTGCAACACAAGACAAAACCTCAAAAGCGGAAACCAAATTAGAATTTTTCTTCATAAATTAGATCATAAAACCCTAAATTTTCCATCAACAACATCGATTAACCATGTATATTCACCCATAAACCTCATTCCAATCAACAGGAAACTGAAATTAATTTTCTTCCAAGTAGACATGCAGAGAGAGACAGAGGAGTTGAACCTACATTGTTGCCTTTCCAGGTCTGACAAGTCCGTAGCAACTCCGTGCCATCGGCGGCACCACCAGTCGAACCAGAACTCTTCGGCGGAGGCACTGTTCACCTTCACCGTCTGGGCCTGAGAGAGCGAGAGTGAGAGAGAGAGAGAGAGGGGGGTCTGGCAGCGAAGAGACGCTTGGAGAGGTTAGAGGGGTTGGGGTTTGGGATCAATCGTTATTTATACGGTGGTCAATAAGTGAGGTTTTTTGGTGCTAACAAAATTTGATCCCTCGACCTCATTATTGTAAACGATGACAATAAAAAAAAAACAAAACAGTTGCCAAATGAATTTTTTGGTCTGATTTTCTCCAAATGTGAAAATAAAAACAAAAAACGAAAACATAAACGTTACCAAAGACCTCAGTTATTTCAATCATTTCTCCTTCTGAAATAGGACTTGACTACGGTGTCGGTAAAAAAAATAAGTATCGTAACTTCAAATTTTAATATGTTAATAGATAGTTTTATAATTTTTGTGAGTTATTTTACAAGAAAAAAAAATTATCATTTTTATGAGTGATTTATCACATTTGTGTGTGTTTTTTTACCACAATTAAAATTTTTTTTACCACTTTTCCTGAGTACAAAAAAATTTATCATTTTTCTGGGTAATTTTTTTATATTTGTAGTTGTTTTTATCACTATTACGGTAATTATTTTTATCATTTTTTTCGATACCACAGCAATTATAAAAATACATACAACAGTGATAAAAATATTGACAAATATAATAAATACTTAGATACGAGCATTTTATTTTCAAAATTTTAGACAACTCCTTTGAAATCATGTCTTTCTGTCATCATCTTGACTTGGGTTTAAGAAAGAGACGTGGAGAGGGGCTGATGGGGTGGTTGGATGGGAATCGTGGCATTGTCTTTCTAGATTTCTTTGTCAAATTTTTTTCCTTATTTTAGTAAGCAATTTGTCTTTTTTTATTATTATTATAGAAACAGTTGTATATTTTCATTGATTTGAAAGTGTAACAACACGAAGAAGAAGAGGGGCCAAAAACATGGAGCAATTCTCCCTCCAGATAGAAGGTTCTATACAATTATTTACAGCTTATTCTATACAATTTTATTACAAATTTTGTTAGACGATGTGCTACAGTATTTCTTTTTCTGCGAACCCATAAAAAAGAAAGTTCAACAAATCTACTTGCATAATCCTTAATTTGATTAACAAAAGTGCCCACTTTAGAAGAGTCTGTGATGTCTCTTTTTAGTGCATCAACAATCAGCCTAGAATCACCTAAATTTAGTCGCAAACTTAACGCCATACGATGTAGCCAATGCCTCCAATTGATCAAGTTTGAGCAAATCTTGTATTTTATTGACAACAAACCGTATCGTTTTTAAAAAAAAAACCCTCACAGGAATGATGAAGATACCCATTCCAATTCCAAACCACCATCACAACTCCTAAACAACCAGAATCAATAGACTACAAATCTCTATCAGCCGAAAGTATTGATTTCTAAACTTTTCAACAAGCATATGTATAGCTAGTTTTCTAAGCTTCTTTTCTTTCTTGGATGATTATTTAATTCCTAATTTTAAGGAGAGTACTTAGTCATCTTGGTGGTGGGAAGTCAAAGACCTACGCTAGGGGTGTCGGCTTGTATCTAGTTTATTTTTATGTTGTGTCATTATTATTTGTGTCAAGACCTATAAAAAAAAAATATTTAGTATATTTTAAGTGTCAAATATTATTTTAGACCATTTATTATGCGTCTTTAATAATTATACAATTTTATTATTGAATTGATTTAGGTTAGATTGTGTTCATATAAATGAGTGAGAGTTAACACCCATAACCTACAGACATGGTTAAAGCGGTTCTCGCACTATGGGGGGTTCTGTTCTGTCGTGACTGTCTAACCTCAATGTGCTTTTGCATAGCTGCCTCAAGGTGATCAAAGTAATTCATGCTCGCTTGTGGCCTTGGCAAATCATGTATTTTATATAGAAAATTTGAGGGGTCGTTTGGTAACGTTTTTGTTTTTGCGTGTTCAAAAAATCAAAAACAGAAAACATGTTTGGTAGTCATTTTTGTCTATCAAATTATGAGAATAAAAATAAAAAACATGTTTGGTAACTACCTCAAGTTTTATCATAAATATGTTTTATAATATCTCCATTTTTTGTTTCCAAACAAATCAACACTTTATTTCATGGAAAATGATTTACAACCATGTATTAAAGACCTTCAACAAAGCACCAATCAACACTTTTTTTTTATTTTTTTTGGAAAAGAGAAATTTTATTCCATCAATCAATGAATTACAAGAATCAAAAGAATTCAAAGAACTCTAATTACAAAGAGTTGACTTTAATTCTTCAGCAAGACTAAAGCCATAAAACTATCCACACAGTCCAGCATCCAGACTTCAAAGTGCAGAAAAACCACTTCAAAAAGCACCCAAAACCTGGACTTGCTACTTCTCCAACTATTGAAATCTCCTCTTCACTGTGTCAGCTCACAGCAGCAATTTGCCAGCATAGCAAAAAGCTACTGAAACATAACAGATCAGCAACCATCCTGCAACATCATCATCTCAACTTCTTTACTGAAAAATTATGCACTCCAGCTCCAAGCTCCAAAGCATAAACAGTGCAGCACCAGCTTAGACAGAAATACAGCCCAAACTAGTAGCTCACAAACAGACCATAAAAACCTTGCCTATAATCAAATTGCTACAGTCCAGATCTTCAACATTTCAACGCCTTCCTTCTGTATAGCAGACATCATCCTTGAATGCAAGAGCAAATTCTGATGCTCAATGCCCCTCACACAAATCAACTCCCACCTCACTATTAATCTCCAGACAGAACCTAATGCAGAAATGAACTGCCAGACCAACAAGACACCACTACTTAGATATCTACTCTATACATTCTACAGACAACTACCCCAGACAGCTAAGAGAACTTCAGACCAAAATATCAACCCAAATCCACATACACCAAAAGATTGTTCATGCTAAGTATTTGCAAACAACACTTCCACTGTCAAAACCTTTATCCAGCTGCTGAATCCACAGAAAAAACCTGTTGGCCATTTATCACAAACCTCCTCCTTCTTGTGTTAGGCCTCTGGGCTTGATCTTGCTGCAACAACATTCTTCCAGCCAAAGGCAGAATACCAGTAGCTGAAAAATCACTAAAGCAACCAGTTTTAACTGCAAAAGAAGCCAAAAAATTAGAATTCTTTTCAATCTCCGAGGCACTTCAGCATGCCCTAACACCATTTGAATTAGAGCTTGAGAATCAGACTCAAGCACCATCCACATTGCGCTTTAACATACACACAGGTGGAAATATTAAAGGAGCTTTAACATATACACAGATGGAATCTGAGAATCAGACTCAAGCACCATCCACATGAGCTTTATCATAAAGACCTGCCGCTTCAAGGCACTAACTACCTGCAAGAAAATAGCATAAGCACCAGATCCTCTAATTTCAGGTTGCAGCTCAGGAGTAAGCCACTCCTCAACCTCCTCCAAATGCCATGCATTATCAAACCATAAATCACTGACTTTAGGAAAGATTAAAGGAGCAACTTCAATTCTATACAATAAAGGACCAGACTCCAACCAAAAATCACATTCATACATCATAGTGTCTAACATACATCTTGATATGACTTATTAATAAGTCATATCACTTAACTAAAATTCCAATAATTAATACAAATACCACGAACAATAATGCACAAATAAAGATCAAATTACATCCACAACAAGCAAGCATGAAAATAGTAATCCATTTCTTCTCTCTACATCTTGATTGGGCTTGATTAATCACATGTTATTCATTTGTAATTGTGTTGTACTCATTAACTCATATGAAACAATTATCATGCTCACGCCATCGTGGACAATGATAAAAAGCTCGTCCATTGTTTCGTTTGGTCCTTGTGACCAAAATATTCATATTCCCGGATCCACACGAGCATAGTGGGCAAATACGTGTCATTATAACACACCTAACTACATTAACATCACCAAGTAAAAATTAGTCATATAAACATTAAATTCAATATAACAATGCAAGTATCAACACATTTTTACCATCATAATAAATAATAACATTAGGACATGTATCAATGGTGAGTTGATGCCCACAATTGATTAGCAATTTTACCTCTAACACGAGCTATTTGACGCAGCTGACTCGGACTTAGGTCTAATTCTATTGGGACCTGTGAACTAGATCCAGCAACAGTTCTTTCATTATCAACAAATTTTCTTCTTTTCCAGTCATCAAATAACTGATCTTGACTAGAATGCATTCTTATGAAGTTATGCATTGTACAACATGTTGTGGGAATATATTTCTGTGTGGTTAAGGGATATGAAGGCATTAGCTTCAGAATAGAAAAACGAGCCTTTAGAACTCCAAAACAACGCTCTATCACATTTTGAAGTGAAAAATGTCAATGATTGAATAATTCTTCTTTACCTGTTGGTTGTCGACCCCTACCTCTGTAATCACGCAAGTGATATCTCTCACCACGATATAGGGACATAAAACCAGGCATGTTTGTGTAGCCCGAATACACAACATAATATTTACCCTTTGGCGGCATTGGAAACTTGTTGGCTGGATTAGCAACACACTCAGCAAATATTCTTGAGTCATGAATAGTACCCTCCAACCCACTCATCACAAATACAAAGCGCATGTCAAAGGAACATGCACACTTTACATTCTGAGTTGGTACAGTACACTTCCCACGGTATGGTATTTACGAATCCGCTGAAACACGTGCATCAACGTTGGTGTCATCAATGGCGCCAACACAATTCTTCAAAGAAAAAGAAAAACATATGAATGACATTGAAAGTAATATTTTGTTACAAGATATATTGTAAATTACTGTCACTTACCTTAAAGAAAAGGTAATATTTTGGGTTGAAACGAATCTGAGGTTGAACCATACTAAAATTGGAAGGGTTGATGATATCAACTCTAAGCCTACAAATTGCTTTCAGAACACAATTAAAGTATTTGAAAATGGTCTCTCCCGAATGCTAAAACCTTTCAGCTACTATGCAATTTCGCTCATTATGTGATATTGTAAGTAAAAATATAGCAATTTATTCTTGCATGGTTACAAACCTGGAATGTTTCAACCCTTTTTTTTTAATGTCTCACACAATAACACAAACACAGGTGTGTCCATTCTAAATTACTCATAACACCTACTTCCATGTCCATGTAATAGCTCTAACACGTAATCATATCCTTTAAGAGCAGACGTTCTACATGATTGTTGTGATGTATTGTGACTATCTAATTCTATTGCAGTTAATACAATAGAAATCTCATCATCACTATCTAATATCATATCAAATTCCTCATCTGAATTCATTGTTGAATATTCAAGTGTACATGTAATATCCATACATAATGCACTTATCAGACATTTATCACAACACATTATAGTTACACATAATGATTAAACTTCAATCCAAAAGCACGCATAATACCAAAGTCCACATACTCCAAAAGTACATATAATACCAAAGTCCACATACTTCAACTCCTACACATAATACCAAAGTACACATAATCTCAAAGTACACATCCAAAATGCTAGGCTAAAGTACAACCATAACAGGTTAGTAACAAAATTCTTCTTCCTATGATCTGACATAGACAAGAACATCTTCCTATAGCTCATACCATCTCCAAAAAGCTTAATGGCCTTTGTGTATGAAGCTTCATCAATGTCCTCGAGAGAATTCAAAGCAGCCACACATTTTTTTAACAGATCATCAGTATGCGTAACAGTCTCATTATCACCACATGAAGTCGTCGCCATAGACGCACTAGACATCTTATAATCAATATACCCTAACTTCTTCTTTGAATTCTCAACCAACACATTAAGGGCAGATGTAAGTGCTTCCCTATAGTTACCCTTCTTCTTACAACAACTGATTGTTGGAGTGGTAGACCTACTTCGAGGATGGTTGTTTGTCCCTTTATCAACTATCTCCACACTCTCCTCATCAGCATTAACCTCAAGTGACGGATTAAAGATAGGGTCTTTATCTTCCTCATTGTCCAATGGAGGTTGGGTGGATGGATGAGAATTATCACCGGTTGTCTTTGTCTTTTCATAAATCCTACACAGTTTCTTGTAATGTGGACACCCTTTTTTCCTGAATTGTCTAGCATGCTTATTAACCTATATTAAAAGAATGAAAGGTAAGCAAAACTTATTAACCTAAAACCATTTGTCATTATGGTTAAAAAAAAATGGATAGTAATCAATACTAAAACCTACCTTGCACAAATCCTTCCAAACCTCATACTCCAAGACAATTGTTTTCTTCACGGGATCCCAACCAACTCTAGTTTGATTCAACAGTTTCTTGAAAGCATAGTAAATAGGTCTCAAATTATTAAACTTTCTCTGTAGTTGTTCATACATGTAGTTGTACCCCGTGCTTAATTGCATGTTTTTTACGAGATTTTTTCACCCAAGTTTGATAAAAGTAGTATTTGGTCTGTTCCCCGCTGCTATTTCCCTATCCATCAAATCAATGAAAAGTGTCTCTTTATCAGACGTCCATATGACTACATTTTTGTCATTGTCAACCTCTATAACCTCATCATCGTGAGTTTGTTCGTTACCCATTTCCATCTACAACAATTTTGTCAATTATACTAACAACTTCCCAACCACTACACATAACCATATGAACAATTCAAAAAATGCAACATGGATCAAGGTGTACAAATACACAAATCCAAGTAATGCATTGATAGACAAAAGAAAAGGTGAAAAGAACCACCATCAATACATCATCATCCTAATATGAGCATCATTTAGTACAAAAAAATTTAATACAAAAATATTATTTAGGGATGAGTAAGAGGTAAATATTATTTAATACATAGTTGGTCACAAAAGTGGGCAAAATAAATTTTTTCAAATCATTAAAAATAATTACATCAATTGATTAGTTCAAGTAGCATTTTCCATGAACAATGTCAACAACATTGCCACACACTGCTTAAGAGTTAATTAATTTTAAACTTCACAACTACTATTTGTATTGGTGATGTCAGCATATAATTTTCTTCAAAAGATGATCCTTGCTTCTAAATGTGGTGTCTAAAAGTGAAATAATTGGTAACCACCTGCGATTAGAATTGGTATGTAGCTTTTTCACCTCCCATCCCACAATCAATAAGTTGTTGAGAAAAACCTTGAAGACAAGGGATGCAGGAAGCAAGAATGTCTACAAACCTTATTTTCCTTTACAAACCTTATTTTCCAGTAGACCAGAAAATTCTTATAAGTATTTCTGCAATTTTAAAAATGTTATTTAAATGAGAAATTTGAAACTCTGAAACTATTGATTTCTCCAAAAAAAAAATCATGCAAACTATTGGAGTTCTAAGGGCATCATGTGTGCTATATATCGTTTGGCATACATGGGACTGCCGAACCCTACTTTCATATTCTGAATAAAAGAACACTCATTGAAAAGCAGAAGCAAAATCACTCAAACAGAAAGTTTCCTCAACATTGAGAAAAAAAATGCAAAATCACTCAAATAATTTAAACATATTTTTTGAGATAGCAAAAGCAGAAAAAAAAAATATGATTAAAGCACAAAATCGTGGTCTGCCACATAGAACCAAAATAATCAAAGCACAAAACTGTGATTTTCCATCAAAACAAACACCAATGTGCTTTGTAAATCCCAAATGATAAATCAATAATGAAATCTACATACAAATATATAGATCTACGTATATTGTGGAAAAAAAATACAGATAAAAAAAAATACGATTTATATGTATATATATACATATATGTATTCAAGTAAAGGGGTTACACTTACCTTCTTTGTCTTCGGTTGTGAGTCTTCTTCGTGTAAGCCTTCTTCGTCTTCGTCGATCTATGAGCCTTGCTTCATCTTCGTCAATTTGTAAGTGGAAGAGAGAGAGAGTTGTTGAGAGAGCTTTGGAGAAGAGACACGTGCTGAGAGAGAGACGAGGAGAGAGAGTCGTTGCTTACCTTCATAGAAGAGAGAAAGTGACTAAGACAAGAGAGGGGTGCGAAGGGACTAATATGTGTGAAGAGTCAAGAGCGGCTGAGACAAAAGATCCTTGTTTATACTCTCTCATATGAAGTAGGATTTTGTGGCTAACACAACTCGAAGGTGAGACTTCATTTAAACAAAAAACGCGTGTTTCTTGGATCAAAAAATTTTTGTTCCCATTTTTTTGTCTTTTTCTCCAATACAACGAAAACAAAACAAAACCAAAAATAGTACACAAACATATTTTTGTTTTCATTTTTTACAAAAGTTGAAACACAAAAATATAAAATACATGACAAAAACAGTTACCAAACAACCCCTGTTTTTGACCAAATGCAGCCCCCACCCAAACTTATGTTCCAAACCCACTCAGTTTTAAACTTATTCTCAAATGTAGTCTCTTCCTTAAAATGTCATTTGAAATGACGCCTTCTTTGGTGAAAATGTCATTTAAAATGACTTTTTTTCAATTGGATAAAATTGTAAAAGCGTAATTGAAAATGACACCTAATAAATCATCATTCAAAATTATTAATCATTTTGAAAATAAACAGTTTTCTAACAGAGCTAGGGCGTATACATAAATTTTAACTACAGTCACAAAACGTCATTACAAATGACGATTTTAAAAACGTCATTGTAAATGACAAGTTGAGCAAATTAAAATCAGACCCCAATTTTTCCAGACCACAAAAGCCCTAGTGTCTAACTAAACTCATCCATTTACCCACCCTCTCCACTCCACACCTCCAACGAAGATCACTTCGGTGCAGGAGTCTACCTCTGACGAAGACCACTTTGCCGACGAAGAGCCACTCCTTCGACAAAAGATCTAAGGTGGGAGGAGTAGTTCGCAAAGCTGTGGAGTCTCTATTTATTTTTGTCCATGTCCTCCGACGACTGCTGAACACAACTCTAGCGACCCACCGAATGTATTATGGTCTCTCTGTCTCTGTCTCTCTACCTTTGTCTCTTTGTCTATGATGTCTCTCTGTTATTCCATTAGATAAGGGGAAATGTTTTGATTTGAAAATGAACAAAAGCTTCTCATGTGTTGTCCTTCTATTTTCACTTTTACATAAAACAAGATGATCCTCAACTGGACAACAATTGCAAGAAAATGACTTATCCGATTTATGATTAAAACTTGATTCAATCATTCAAATGAGATTTCTCTGATATCAATTGAATTATGTTCTTATATCAAAACTAGGGCAGAATTTCTAAATTGAATTAATTTCTTATAACAAAACTAGTGCAGAATTTCTCAATGTGCTATCAATTGAATTAATGAAAAAAGGGGGAAATTACTGCAATTGGGTTATTAATGTGGCTTATATCAAAACTAGTAAATAAAGTAGTGAAACAACAACTATCATGGGGCTGATTAGTCTAAACACCCTATAGCAAAAAAGAAAAAAAAAACGATAGTATCTTGTTCACTAAAAGAGCTACATTATTTTATCTTGTTTTCTCAATATCAATTTTGTTTGTTATAGTTATATAGAGTAATCACAAGTACGCTTCTCACATACATAGTAAACAATTCAAACTGCAATTAACCACAATGGGTAACTCTTAGCACAACTCAACATGACATTGATGTTCACAACCAAAAAATAAAAAAAGCACAAGATTGATGTTTAATGATTGCAATCGTAATAATGTGTGCAGAGTTAACCAATTACACCTATTTAATATTCTGATCATGCATGGGTCAAGTCAATGATGACACATCACAAACTTATTTCTTAGACGTTTGTGGTACGATCTATTGTCACTGTCCATCCTCCTAGTCTTACAAAATGTTCAATCAATTAAAGAAATAATAGGATTTAGTAACAATGATAATAAATAGGTCAAATGGCACATAAGATTAACTCAAATTTGATACGACAAACCACTTAACTAGTATTATATAGAAAAAATGTCTTATTCTTTTACTTCAGGATCAAGCATTTAATGAATCTTTCTAGAAATAGGATGTATTTACTTGGTTTTGCTTGCATAAAAATTTTAGCATGGCAAGAGCACAAGTGACAAGTCCCATTGATATAGTCGGACTGTTTAGTTGGGTTGATTCTTAAAACCCAATTTAATTGAAAGTTTTTTTTTGTGATATGGATCTAATGAAAAATTATTTGGTTCATGTATTTGGGGAGATTGTTCAATGTTTTGTAGTCACCTAATATCAAGTTTGAATCATGTTATAGGGCTTGGTCTTAATGATCATGGTCGTATCAACTTGATAATACCTTATAATATGTGGTATTACATGAGACACGGTTCGTCTAAATATCAAAAATGACTAGATACCCCTAATAGACCCGAGAATCATATATTGACATAGAGTCCTGTATATCATACATTAATCTCCTACGGGTACTATTACACAGTCAAAAAAATGAAAAATAAATTCAGTGACTAAATAGTGTGACAATAAAATCTTTTGAATTTTAAACGAATAAAAGTGGGATTAAAAGAGACCAACATATGACTGACAAACTATTTTTTACGATGCTATGATCTTATGAAAGTTGATTTTGATTTCTTTTATGCACTATAATAACTTTTTGAATTTCCAGTTAGATAAAATTTGTTTATTATGTTATTATTTTGTTGGTCCGTCCCTAATTCCTGGTTTCAACTATGGTGATCATGTGTTAATACTTTTCTACCATGATTAAAATGGATATTGATTGGAAGGCTTTAGTGGTGGTGAAATGCATATAGAACCAACAATTTTAGGTAAAGTTATTTTGATTATTGGGGGGTTGTTAAAGGTGGGTGGTAGAGAGAATAATGGTGTTGGGTTGACGAGGTGTGGTGTTGAAGTAAGAAAAAATGATGGTGGATTAGTGTGGTTTAGTTTGTAGTTTGTTGGAAGACATGATGATGACAGTGGATTATATCCATTGAATATAATGTATGTGTTTTGTATCTAGTCCCAACATCTATAATATTTTTTGATTTTTTGAGTTGTTTAAGAGAATACCATTCAAAAATGTTAGAAATATTTTATCTTTAATTTTTATTCTATAAAAAATTTTGTCTCTCTTTCTCTTTCTCAAATATTTGTTTTAATTAATAAAATATTATTTTTCTCTAGACTAACCCGATGGGCTAATTGTATTTTCTTGCAACATGATACAATAATTGTCAATCGATACAAGTGTCATGGTCCATACCTAGCTAGTACTATGTGCAATGGTGTGGATCGCACTACCTATAGCTTTGCGTGGGCCGAAAATTGTAGCTAGCCCTTTCATCATTCCTACATGTCTGGTTTGGTCTGACAGAGCATGTAAATTATCAAAAAGTAATATAGTTTACTTATTAGTATATTGACAAAAATCTCATTTAAGGACTTTTCTATTTTCCAATTACGTATAATTCTGTCATTATTCTAAGATACTTTGTGTCATCTCCACCAACAAAACATATATTATTCAAGGAATCCATTGATACCTAGAATGTTTCTTGGGAAATAGAGATCCAAAAATTATATTTCAAAAGTTCTAATAATGAAATTAACCTAACCTAACGTATTTGTCTTAGTATTTGTTGGAGTAACAATATTTAATTTAAGTTATACACATAAACGACATCTAATGTTACTTTTGATGTCTTTATTGTAGAATTGTTACGAATAGCTGGAAGATGTACTTCTGTGATAGTTTATTGGGCTGATAACATATCCAAAAACGATGATGTTTTAGGGTACAATAATGATTATAAGCGTGTGATAAAGGTTGCTCATGACATAAGTCACTTGACTTTGGTGGATAGGTTGCATGATGTGACGGGAATAGATCAGAATAAATACAACCTCATCTGTAGATTTCCTATTGCATTGGCAACTAACCTCTTTACATATATTACATTAGAAGTTGTAGACAATGATGGTGTGGAGGCAATGACGGATGTTGTATTTGACAATCAAGGTTTTAACAAAGTGGATTTGTATGTGAGCAAAGAGGTTAGGTCCAATGAAATTAGTGGAAGTAATGAAGGTTGGTCTAATAGTGGTTCATACTCTTCCTTGCTCAGCCAACAACAATATATCTCAATGCTCGGTCATTCAACAATGGTGGATAATTATTACACTCTTATGACAAAGCAATGTATAGAAGAATACAATCGATATATACATGCACAGTCAAAAACAGGGCCTAGTACTTTTCCCGAATGCTCATCCTTGAAAAACTACAATACTACCATGAGTAATGAGTGGATGAAAATGATTGCAATTACCATGAGTTTGGCGCTAGTGGACCCCTTCGAAGAGGTTGTAATGCATCAAATTGCTAATAATACGTACGAAGGAATGCGTGCTTCTGACCAGAATGAATACTACGAACAAGAGGAATTGCCAAAAGATTTATTGATTTATGAGTTTGATGATAACGATGCCCAAGGTAATTCTATTGAGGATGATGATAAGGTTCTTATACACGAGCCAAAGTCAACATTCTTCACAGACTAATACAATTTTCATGGATATAAAACATGGGACCCTACAAGACCTGAATTGTCAAAGGGTATGGTGTTTAGGAATAAAAAAGAGTTGGAGATGACAATGGAATTATATTCATTGAAGATGCACCAACAATATGTTGTTGTTGATACAAATAAAACACGCTGGATTTTGAGGTGTAAGATGCATGTACAATGTGGGTGCAAATGGAGGTTACAAACGATTTTGAAGGTGAACCATAGAATGTTTAAGATCATGAAATATGAGGGACTTCACACTTGTTTCTACCCAAGGTTGAACCAAGACCACTGTCAGCTTGATGCATAATTTATTTCTCGATGAATTGAGGGTTTGGTTCAGGTTACGCCAGATGTAACAATTCATGTCATCATAGAAATGGTGAAAAAAGAGTATCAATATTTGATAATGTACAAGAAGGCGTGGAATGCGAAGAATAAGATTATAACAAAGGTTTTCAGTGATTGAGATAGTTCTTACAACATCTTGTCCAAGTTTATGGATGCTCTTGTGAAATATAATCCCGGGACGATTATAAGGTGACAGTACAAAGTTTGTGCTCCCATATTTGACATATTTTGCAAGGTATTCTGGGCATTCAAAGCTTCTATTGATGGATTTTTTCATTGTCAACCTGTAATTAGCATTGATAACACATTTGTAAATGACAAGTGTAAGCATAAGCTTCTGATTGTTACTAGGATTGACGCTCAAAAACAGATTTTTCCTCTGACATTTGCATTTGTTCATGAGGAGACTTGTGAAAATTGGGGTTGGTTCCTATGTCATCTACACCACTCTGTTGTGCCGAATAAAGTTGGTGTATGCTTAATATCAGATTGACATAAAGGTATAATCTCAACGGTTAAGCAAGTTGATTCAGGGTGGAATGAGTCATACGCCTATCACTGTATCTGTCTTAGGCATGTACAAGCAATTTCAATATAACTTTCAATGACACGTATTTAAAAGATCATGCTGGGACAACACATCAAATTTGCAAGTTTAATTTGATAATGGAAGAAATTAAAAATGCAGACCCAAAGGCATGAGACTAGTTAGATAAGATTGCAGCACAACAGTGGACAATTGCCCTTGATAGTGGCCGACGATATAGAACAACCACAACCAATGTTTCTGAGATATTCAATGATGCACTAAAAGGTGCAAGGATATTTTTTATCACTGCATGAGTGAAATTCATATTTTATCCGCTCGTAAAATACTTTTGTGAGCATTGTGAGCGTGCACAACGCTGCATAGATTATGGTATAGAGTACTCCCTTGATGCAATCGAATTTGTGCGACCCAACTAGATCAAAGCAGGAATATGTAATATTACACCATTTCACATGTGACGAAAAGTTGCGAAGGTAGTCACTAATAACGGTTATACACATGTTGTGTGTATTAATGACAGGACATGCACTTGAAAGAAGTTTATAATTTATAAAATGCCTTGTTCTCATGTTATGACCACTTGCTCACATTTCCGTGTTAGTTCATGGTATTTAATCGATTCAGTATTCAACATCCAGGTATTTGAGTCGACTTGGGCACCTGAACTTCATTCTCTGCACCACCAAGATTATTGGGATGATACTAATGACCCTACATTATACCCTGATAGGTCGTTGCATCGAGGAAGTAGAGGACGTCCACAGACATCACGCATACGCAATGAAATGAATTTTTTGAGAGAAAGGCACAAAATAAACCACTGCAGTATTTGTTTGTAAGCAGGATATGATCGTCGAACATGTCCAGCAGAGAATCAATTAGCTTCTGCAATGAGTCATCCACTATAAATATGTTATGTCAATGTTGTTATTTAACTTGACTTATTGTGTTATGTAATGTATAAGTGAATTCCAAATTTTGAACGTTGTGATGTTATGTATGTATTAATAATGCATTCTAATGTTGTGTGTATGTTGTATTGCATTATTTATTGTTCGAGGGCATTATTCATTCATATGATAATTATTGACATTACCAAATGACCAAAATGACACATCTACAAAGAGTTTTATCTGCGGTCACACACAAATTGTTATGTTGATTCAAGTATTGAATGACACATGTTAGGAAGTGCATATACACAAAGCTAGAGTGGGTTTGGTAGCTGACTTGGTGCAACCTCCGACCTTTAAAAGTCAGTCACGACTTAATAAGAAAACAATAAAGATGAAGAATTGTGTTATTTTGATCTACAATGAATTTGAGATATTTTCTTTGTCCACTTGAAAACTATTTAACATTTGATGGATTATTCTGTATGTAACCCACACTGGTACTGTACAGTAAATTTTCACACTGTTGGAACAGTATATCCAGAACAGTGTATTGAGAACAATGTAATAATAACATACACACAACTAGTTCTATATTGGATTTATTAACATTTCGTCAAAACAACTGGTCTCTATCTTTTTAACAGTGTTACACTTCTTTTGTAACATTGTTACATTGTGTTTGATACACTAATTTTGATATGGTGTTATACTGTCATAGGTACACTCTATTCGTTACATTGTTACATTTTTTTTGTTACAATATGAGGGGAACACGGTCAATAGTGAGGATATGAAACAATATAATTACACACAATTATTCAACAAAGAATAAACACATATATCTAAATACATGTATCACAATTATTCAACAAGGAATAAACACCTTTAATAAATTGGATAATTAACATTTACCACATAACAATGTTTTATAAACAGAATATCTAAATACATGTCTTCTGGTCCACTAATGTTCACTTTTAAAATACACAAATAAAACACTTTGTCATTTGTCTGCATATTTTTTCTTCAGCGCCCTACGTATTTTCAGATCTTCTTCACTCCAAGAATTTGGATGGTTGAGAAACAATGAAACCATTTCAGCTCGAAACTCGATCAACTGTCTTGTTGTTAACCTCTTTTCAATCTCTTCTCCTTTGATAAGTTTTTTCATTATGTAACAGACATACACACCGCATGCAACCCTGCAGTAATTCTCAATGTTAATATGTTTCGATGTTTTTTTTAAAAAAACAATTGCATTTGGAGAATGAGTATTTACGAGCTTGACCAATAATTGTATAATAACACACTACACAAACATTGTAATATTACATTATGACAAACCTATAATTGCATAAAACTTCATTCAAAACAGTACATATATATTTTGAATTATGTACCATGTGTACAAGACTACTGAACACAATCAAGAACATACCCAATTAATTTGACTTTACGCTTACTAACAACATTTCAGACCCATATTGAACCATTTGAAAAAACAAAATTATTAAGTGTACAAAATATAATATATTATCAGTTTCTCTAAGAGAAAAATATCTAGGGTTTAAAAAATACATAATTTTAGGGCTTTTTCCAAAAAAAAAAAACCAAAGGTGTACCACATTCGTCTTCAATGATCGATTTTAGTAACAATGGCGACAATATGTCTCCAAAAAATGAATTTAATAAGAACTTTCAACCAAAACAAAACACCTAAATCAAAATAAAGGTAATGTATTTTGATTTTGAACAACCCATGATGTAATTACAAAAAAAAATCATGAAATACAAAAGATCAACAGTCACCTTATTGAGTTCCTGGTTCAAGTTGAGTTCCTGGACAACAAGCAGCAATGAGAAGTTCGAAACTTGAGTTTATGCCGATAAAACCAAAAAAACCTCTCACCAAACTTGAGTTTGTGTTGATAAAACCAAAAAATCATCTGTCAATCAAAGAAACACCAAATCCCAAATCCTCTGTCATAGACGACACCCTACCTTTGCTTATGAAAGATAGAGAGTTGGAAAATTTTTCTCCAAAGAAAATGAACCGGTTTTGTGAGGATGGAGTATAATGATACTCAAAATTTTGAAATAAATGTACCTAAATTTCAGCGATTAAGATAAATAGACAATTTTTAGGAAAGATAATTTTACCAATCGAGCATTTAATTTTTTAAAAATATTTCTTTATGTATACTTTTTTATAATTATGTCTAATTTGGTATACTAACTTCCAAAGGATCTTATTTTTTATCGCTCGAGCCCGACAAAGTGGCCTGATTAAAGCCATCGAAAGCTGCCCATCACATTGTATGTCAAGTGGAAATAAATACATGGCGTTATCTTCTTTTTTTTTTAAGTAAATTAGGCTAGGGTCCCTCATTTGGTGTATAAATTAATTTTAATTTGAATAAATTTTCAATATAAAAAAAATCCTCCAATTTTTTAAAAAAACTTACATGCGGTCCTGGTGTTGGCGAGAATGTTAAGGAATTGGTTAGTTACTTATTTTCATTACTCATTTTGCTCTCATCACATGATTTCAACTTAAAATATAGTTAGTTTTTTTTTTTTTTTGCATTTGTTATTGAGGTTTTTAGGGTGTTGTCTATTAGTTTTGAAATTCAAACTTGTGAACCAAGCAATTTGGACATTTTGATAACATTTGATAATCTGTATTTTAGTGTACCTGACTAACGATTTATATCATGGAGAAGAAAGTACATTAATGATATATGTTTTAGTATATCTGTCTGATGATCTGTATTTATGTTATAGAAAAGAATGTACATTAACGATATGTGTTTTAGTATACCTGTCTGATGATTTGTATTTTAGTGTACATGTCTAACGATTATTGCATACATATTTTTTTATTGCATACCTATTATTTTTTATTTTTTTTATTGCGTACCTGTTTTTTTTAATGTACCTGTTTTACGATTTGTGTTTTATTGAAAAAAATGGACATTACAATGACGTAGATTTTTAAAATAGGCGTTTAAATTAGGTAATGACATTGTCGTTATTTTTTGCAATTGTAAAGCTGTTAGTTATGTTAATTGTTTTGATTTTTCAATAAGAATCTAATCCAAAAAAAAATTAGCGAATGAATTTTTTTTGGGTCTTTTGAAAGCCGGTACACCAAATTAGACATAATTGTAAAAAGTACACCGAACAAAATATTTTGAAAAAAAGTACACAGCTGAGATATAAAGATGTAAATGCCCATTTTGTAAAATTTTCATTCCTAAAAAATGTAACAAGACATTTATCTTAAGCGCTGAAATTTAGGGTCATTTAATTCGAAATCTCTAATGTTCATTGATTCATGCGTATTTTTTTTTGGAAAGTGATTTTGTTTTCAAATTATATTTATGCATTAAATATCTCCTAATTTTATGGGAGAACTTTAATATTCCATTTATTTTAGGATATATCACTTTGTTTGAATTTCAAAATTTTTTAGTTATTTCTTTATATATTTATTTTTTTATATAATTTAAAATATAAAATTATTTACACTGTAACAAAAACGTAACAAATTCATTAAACAATAGTATAACAAAAACAGTGTAATAATACACTGTAATGAAAATAGTATTTAGTAGTTTTGTGCATGTGATAATAAATTTAAAACAGAGTTGGACTGTTTTGAATGAAATTATATGAAAATATGTGTTTGACAAAATGTAATCTATATAATAAAGTAGAACTAAATTTGAATCTAGAGACAAAGAGAGATTCAGATCATTTTAAGATAAAACATAAACACATCCAACAGACAATATAATCCCAACATAAAATATGGTTCAGATCATCTCAAAAATTTTGATCAAACGGTCAATAGTGAGTACTAAATTATCATTTCCCGCCCAACTCAGGCTTGTCTCTCACACCTCTCTCTCCCAATATATCACGCCTCTATCATATGGAATCCATCTCAAATCTTTCCCCAATTTCAAATCTCACTCATAATACTGGCCTCACAAACCGCCTAAGATTAAGAGGGCAAGGCTTCATTCCCTAGGCAGAGGGCTTCATTTAATTCTCTGAAATTCAATTCGCCATAGAACTTCATCGGCAAGTTACTCTTCATCGACAAAATTAGCCAAAGAAATATGGACATTTTATTTTGATGGTCTGACTCAATTTTATTTTCCTGTATTGCTTTTGGTTTTCATTCCTCTCTGTTGTAAATTTTTTAGTGAGATATATTGAAATATTTTGTGATGGGTTTCTGTCTGTTTGTGTATTCCTCTGTGGTGGGTTTCTGTCTGTTTCTCTATTCCTCTTATTGTTTGTGTATTCCTCTGTTTTATTTTTTGTGATGGGTCTTATTCTTGAAAATTCTTTGGGCCTTTATTGTTATATCTTTGTTGGAAAGCAGGAATACTATACCATAAAAGCATCTCAGCTTGGGTTAAGTCAAATTATTACTATAAGTAATATCAATGTGACTACATTTATATTTGGTAGATACCAATAGGGAAACAGTTTGCCACATTCACCCAATAACCCCCAAAACCATGATGAAATTACAATCTTGGAGGAAGACACATTTGAGTTGAGAAATATGCTTTGGGTTTAAGCTTCAGGTTTGGATGCATTGATATCTTAAACTTCATGACTAAGGTTTTGTGTCAAACAATCCACTTACCCAACCCAATGGAAGCTGCACCCAACCCAAAACTAAAGTAATGATGAACTTGAAAGTTTTCTTTTGTCTTGACATGCATCACTTAGGGCACACAACAAGCCAACTTACTTTGTGTGAGCATTTTCATCCCCTGATTTTATTTCACCAATATATCATCTCCATGGCAAGGAAAACACATAAAAGGTGTATAGAATCTTATCATCTCTACAACATAGAATGCCTCAGCATTCTATCAAATATAAATTGATAGAATTTACCTGTGATCAGCATTTTACCTGTGATCTACCGAAAAGTCCAGTAGTTTTCAATTTCAAGCATATTATTCATTCAATTGGTTGGTGAGCTTTGCTTTATTTTATTTTTTTTTGCTGTGTTATCTCTTAATATACTTTCCTTGGATGCTTAAAGGGATGATAAAATGAGTGCGAATGTGATTCTTGAACGCTGAACCATGCGAATATAATGTGTGGAAGAAAAGAGAAAAAGAAGGGTATGTATGAAAAAGTTGAATTTTCAATTTTTTAGAAATACATTTAAAACGAATTTGTTGATCGACAATCTTAACTTTTTCAATGAAATCTCAAATGTTTTTATTGGAAAATTTTTTGTGCTACGTAGTGCTTTCAGGCACGGCACGACATTTTAATATGGGTCCTTACGCTTCAATTTTTAATATGGAAGCATGAGATCCTGCTTTAGAACTGTTATTAAAGATACTCAAGACATGTGTAGCCGACATGCTCATAATGGTACATATTGTCTTTATAAATGATTCATTCATTTGTTGGATGCACATGCCTAATATTTTCTCTATTAGTTCCATGGCCGAATGTTGATTTACTAGAAGTGATGAAGACCAAAATGTGCCTAAACACGACATGGAGGCCTCGAATTCAGGTTCAACTGTGAGTAATCCTCAAGTTGGTTGTGTTTTTTCTTTATTTCATTTTTTTCCCTTTCTTTTCATTTTCTAAGTTAGTTCCTTTGTTTTTTTTTCTTCAATTTACTGCTGCATATTTAATGTCTTCGAGCCCTTTTTTTATTTGGAAGGGATTCACCAAGTCACTTGGTATGACTATGCCACGGATTTCGAATATAAGATGCTTTTTGCTGCCGCGGTCAGTTGATAAAATTACTAGCCCTTTAGGTGTAAAATATATGTATTGGGTATACAAGCTGAAATTTTTATGGGATCCTCCTATTTATGGTAAAATATATAGTAGGCAGTATTAGGAATACTGAAATGAAACTGAGTTTTGAATTTGGTAGTTGAGATAGTCATGTTTTCAAAATGATAAAAGGGAAAGTGGGGTTCTAGATTTAGTGTTGCTCTTCAGTTTTGATTGTAATTATGTATTTTTACCACTTCTAAATTGAATTTCTTGGTTATGGACCTATTTTCAAGCAAGATCTCTCATTTTTGTACGTATTGTTAGAAATTTTCTTGACCATTCTTTCATTTGAGTTTTTACTGGCCACCTCCCCCACCAAACTTGAAATTACAACTAATCATAAACCAAATGACAAATTTTGGACATTTATACGTGTTAATAATAAAGGTGTTTCGTGACATTTTGAAAAAATAAATTGCCATTAAATATATTTCAAACGCACAAAGTGTTTGATTTTAACAATTTACAATATTTTTTGTTTCATAATACTTTCAGGTATGGATTTGTTATTCTTTAATATTCAGGCACGGGTAATTACTAGTAGTACAATATTTTGTGTAAATGTCTTGTTACACTGTTATTGTTATACTGTTATTATTACATTGTTATGGAGTTCGAATATTAATATAATTTGAAAACAAAATCACTTTTTAAAAAAAAATACGCCCGAATCAAGGGAGAATATAAAAATATAGAATATTAAAGTACGCATGAATTAAAGACTTTTTTACCCCACATTTTTTTTTCTGTATATTTTTTTACAATTTACTCTAATTTGGTATACCCCTTCCAATTTCCCTATTTTTTTTTTTTTTTGGAAATCTTATTGGATTTAGAGATCGGCCTCTACATCCCTCTTTCTTTTTTTTTTTTTTTTTGAGGTGATAAGGTTGAAGCTCGCATTGGTTGCAAATCATAATGAGCTTTTACCTAGGTCATTCTCTCACCTCAAATACACGACATTATCATCATTTGACACAAAATGCCAAAAATAATTGAATATGTAATTGCTGAGAACTCAAAAATAATTAATGGCTTGAGAATTCATAGATATGGAAGAGTTTTGGGATGAGTTTGATCGAAATGATTGGCAGTGGAAGTTTTCATTCCAAAGTACAGAGAGTATTGATGTATAAAAATTTTAGTCCCACTCTCCAACAACTTGAGTTTTTAGAGTAAATAGTTGTTTATCAAATAGTTTCAAATATTATTTTGTACACTAAATTCAGTTTTTTGTCGTAAAATATTTATGATTTTCTGGTCATAAACTGGGATATTTTCTCTTTTATCTCATGTTTTTCCTAAAAGACTCAGACAAAGCGTTTGTGGCTCATGGGTCGGCCTCAAAAGATGGCCCATTAGATCATTTGTCGGCTCAACCTATCACATGAAGGCCCAGTAGTCTGATGGGTAAGGCACTGGGCTTTGTTTTCGGTTCTCCTCAACCCAAGGGTGTGGTCCGCTTAAGACCCATGAAGATGGCGGACTCAGCAGCCCGCCAAAAATTAGAAATATTATTCTTGATTCACGAGCGCAACGCTGTTGCTTAATTTTGATGGTGCTATGATGACATATTTTTGGATTAGTAGCTATGATTCAAACTGAACATTCTATAATGAAGAATCCGCATGATTACGTCTATAAAAAGTTACTATCTACTGGTCACCTCTCTTCCTTTTTAAACATCAAAAAATTATGGTCTAGTTGGAGGCCGACTAGGGTCAATAAGGCCTGGCCCTCGTGATGGGCATGGTCATTGACTAATGAACCAGGCTAAACCAACCCAACGAATACAAAATAAAAAAAAAAAATCTCTATTAATGACAAAGGAAAAGAGAAAAAAGAGGTAGGTGCATGTGTGAGAGTTAAAAGAAGGAGCTTGGAAAAGGGGAAGAGATTAAAAACCTCAAATGAATGTGAGAAGATGGAGAGGAGAGAGAAAAGAGGGTTGCCCAAATTGGTGGCATTCATTTAGTGAGCAAGAGAGGCAAAAAAACTATCAATAAGAAAGTTGGCAAAAGAACATTAAACAAAAAGGAAAGGAGAGAGAGCCAAGGGAGGGAGGGAGGGGAGAGTGAATTAATAAATTTTGTATTTATCATCTGTCGTAATACCATCATTATTCTCAACTGTCTCAATTACTCTTGCATTTATTTGTTTTAATTGTTTCTCAATCTAATTTCGTCCCCCTCCCCCTTTTTTTAATGCTCGAACTACCCAACCCAACACCCTCCCCCCACTTGCATTTTCTTTAATTACCTTCCCTTTTTTTTCATGATTAACCTTTTTTCACATAATAAAAATTCGTGGGTTATTATCCCCACATGTAAAAAAACTATTTCCGTTAGTCAAATCTTCGTCAGCTAAATCCATATGAAACAATCATGCTTTAGCATCAAAATCTGATCTAAACACTAGCGGAGCTATATAGGGGGAAGGGTGTGCATGGGCTCCACCCTCAATTTTTTTTTTTTAAATATTATATGTATAACTATATTTACATATTTTAGGAATTATACATATATTTTTTACATGTTCCCATCCTATAATTTTTTTACTTCAATTGTTTAATTTTTTTTATTGTATTAAAGTTTTTTTTCCCGATGACCTTATTATTATTATTTATTTATTATTTACTTATTTTTTTAATTTAAAAATAAATTTTATTGTAATTGACATTCATTTGACTTTTATTTTTTCAACAAGAACTCGTCTCTATTATTATTTAAGTATTGATTATGGTGTTTATTATGTTTCAATTGATTTTAAATTTTTTTACTATATTTAGTTCTTAAATTTTAGTGTTGTGGCTTTACTATATTAATATTTTAGTGATAATGTTTGGAAGATTATTTATCAAGTAAATTTAATAGATGATAGTTTTTTAATTACAAAAATGACAATTAGTCTCACTCTTTTACAATGGTGATAGTTAGTTAATATTTTATACATGTATAATATACATTATTTTTTTTATTTTTAATTTTTTTATGTTAAATAGATTTCATGTATCAAATGTGATATAATAAATATAAATATATTATATATTGTGATAAATTAGGAGGAAAAAAGTTAGAATGTGCAATTAAAGTGCACATCCTAAACAAAATTTCTTGCTCTACCCCCGGCCCTAAACTTTGAGAAAATATTCAATGCCATGGTGAATGACATAGTATCACTAACCAATAATAAAATTTCAAATAGGTAAAGTGAACCTCACACCTATGAAGTTATTGTCATATATAAAAAAAGAGTGAGTAGTTATTGACTTATATGAATAGTACTTATTGGCTTGTGTGAAGTCTATTTTCCTAATTGTTTAATATTATTAGTTGGTAATATCACGTGATAATACTGACACAGTATTACCGTTACAATGAATTTTTTTTCTCCTTGATTGCACATTATTGTATAAATTTCATCTATTATTGGGTGTAAAAGAGTAACATTTGAACTGTATTTTCCTAAACAAATCTTCTATTAAACTAAAGTAATGATAAAAAGTTATTTTATCTAATATCGTATTCTACGTGTTGTTTTAAGTGTTTTCACCAATATTGTCAGTCCTATCAAGGGTAAAATTAATTGAATTTGGGTTTTGGAGTGCTATTAAGAAATGTCACTAGATCCATTTGACAATACAAAACTATTTTGATCATATGTTTTTTGAATTTATTGTTTACGTATCAAGTTACCGACACACTTGCAAGTTTGTTTTTTTTTTTCTTTTTCATACATATATATATACGGTTAAGTCTGTTTTACATACAAAAAATGTGGGTGTCAAATCAAAAAATAGATCGTGATTTTATATTGGTTTATTTGTGATTCTTTAGTTTCAAAATAATAAAATATAAAAAAATTTACACGTGCTATTATTTAATTTATAAAAAAAAAAAAATATGATACCAAAAAAACTACCGTGGGACCATTCTTAAAACTGTTCTCAAGTACAAGATATACCTTTTTTGTCCCAGAGCTTTCCTAGGTTTCATGTACGATGGATTGAATTTTCTGGTAAACGACTTTTACTGTGAATTTTTCAATCTTATATTTTTTTTTTCAAATATATTTCAGTTAATTGACAAACCACTCGTCGTGATTGCTGATGTGTCGAGTTTTCATTGGATGTCACTAACATAAACCATTTAGATTGAAGGCACATAACATTACCTAACATGTTTATAAGAAAATTTGGGTAGTTGAAGTAGGCCCCATTATACATTGTCTTCTGCTAAAGAAAGAAGAAACCTTAACCCACAAACACCTCTGCTATGCCCTGATTGCCCACATCCTGAGAGAGAGAGAGAGGGGGGCATGAAGCAAACAGAAAGAGGTAGCACTATTCAAGCTCCACTCTTTTTGATCCAAAACCGCTCCGACAAAGTTCTGTTGAGTTGACTTATAAACGACCATGTTTGATCTAGCTTGGGATTAAAATGAAGCCTAAGTAGTACTACCTAAAAAGAAAAAGGGAAGGGATAACATAAACTCCTAAAACTAGTAGGATTTAGAGGTTTTTTTTTTTTTTTTTTTGGAAAAGATTTTGCCTGCTCTAGCTCTTCCTTTTCTTCTTGGTGGTGGTGGTGGTGGTGGCGGCGGAGGTGTTTTCATGGAGGAAATCGAGCAGCACTGTGCTCTTACATTTGGGGCACCTCGGGTCTTCCACCGAGAGCATCACATACATGAGGCACCGTGGACATCCCACTAGCATCATGGACGTTGCGTCAGGGCTGTTGGAGTACCGGAGGGTCTCGTCTTGGTTGAACTCCGACGACACACATGAGCTCGGCGGAGACGTTGGCGACACAGTCAATGATCGGCTCGGAGACTCGACATGAGGGTTGTTTCTTGATGGTGATAAATTCAGCTTCAAGTCCAGTTTAGGATCCTTCCCATTTCTGCGACTCATCTTTGTATCTTCCAAGAAGGCCTTTTGTTCACTCTTTGTGAAATATATCTCACCAGTCTGAATCAATACCAAAATGAACACTTTAATTCTCAATAGCTAAATTGAAATAAAACAAGAATTAAATCTTGATGTTGACAACAAATATTATATGATGATTGCTCTATCACAAGCATATAGGGTTCGATCCTATTGAGATCTCACAATGACGGGAGTTTCGTGAATCGAACTACTTTTTATGATCCAAGTCAGTAAATAGATTGATAGATATGCATACCTTGAGATTGAGAAACTTTTGCCAACCAAAGGCAAGAGGGGAAGGGTCTTCTAATTCTATGTGTGAAGAAGGGTGGTTGGTATGGAGAGATCACCGTTGACCGGGATTGCACGACGGAGAGAGGCTAGGCTCCAACTGGTGACTACAACACCATGGTCATGACCATCATTGGTAGCACCACCACTAGCATAGACTTGTTGAAGTGGTTGTTGGTTCTGAACCTCCAAGACCATTATATATAAGAGGAGTCAAGGTAGAGGGATGGGTTTGCTTTAAATCTTAATTTAATTGTGGGAAGAGGTGGAGGGTATAGAGGAGCTGTAGAGAGAGAGAGAGAGAGAGAATTGAAATGAAATGAATTGAATGGAATTGAAGGAGGCATGGTAGAAGACGAGGGATTGTAAATTTGAGGGGCAGGAAATGAATTAATTGTTGGAAAAAATCCCAAGACGGGTACAGAAAAGGGAAAAATGGAGTAAATATTGCAATTAAATCAAAGTTGCAGGAGGCTTCATTTCTTCATTCATTGCTTAGAGGGTCGCTGTGTGTGTGTGTGTGTGTGTGTGTAGAAAACCACAAAACACAAGAAATGACCAATGGCTTTTAATTCTAAACCAAATTTTCTAACAAATCCAACCAAACCCATATTGGATTTCAATGGAAATCTTAAATTCTTGATGGGCTCATACTTAATGCATATTGGTTCTGAATTTGAAATTTCAAACTTGGAATTATTATTCTAAACTTTTCTCAGTCGACAATAATTGGCACACTAATCGCCTTTATGCACCACCTTAATGTGAAATATTAAATTAATGAGTTTCAATTGACTTTATTAAATTTTCAAAAGCCAAGTGCTAGTCGGCCGTGTTTATATCATTATTGTTTCTCAGTATGCTACTTAAATCCGTACCGGCCCCTAAATTTTGAAGACCTTTCATTATTAATAAATATATTGATTGAATTTGAACGGGGAGGTTGAAAATTATTAGCATCTTGGCTACTTGAAAGGGAAAGAGATTGATATTTACTTCCAAAATGGGTGATTTTTTTACAGAAAATTTGGAAACAACTTTTTATTAGAGTAAGTTTTTTAGGTATGGTAAAGCTCATGAAAATTAACACTTATCTACTTTGTCCGTAAGCCATCTTAGGATTCTAACAAAATTGTAGTCATTTTCACATCTGGTATATTTTTATTTTTTTTCTTCGAATATCATAACTGTCGCCCTCAAATTGTTGGATAATTTTTCTGCGGCGCTTGTTAGCTTTGGATTAAAAGAAAATAAATGTGTTCTTATCAGCATGCTAGCTATAAATCCAAGTTGTTTCAAATCTACACAATTCCCATTCATAACATTACTTCAAAGGAGAAAGAAAAATGGTACAAGCAATCCTAAATGAACAATTAATTACCCGAAAAGAACCCCCAATTACTTAAAGAGGCACATCTTCTAGAGAAATGTCAAGTTTCAAGCCTATTTTCTTCATAATTAGGTACAAAAAAATCAACTTTATTTAAGACTTCAATAGGACATGTCATTAGAAGCAAATGAATACAGCGCAATAGACATGAGGTCACTCGAGGAATTTGAAAACGACTACATTCTCCACAACCATAAACACTCGTTTGCTTAGAAAGAAAAAAAATAAGAAAAGTAAAAGTGTAAAGAAAAGAAAAGAAAGTGAAAAGAAAATAAATTGTGGGTGAAAATTTTCCAAGAAAGTGTAGAGCACAAGAGGCTCAACATAACAATATCAGCTTTGTGGGTAAGGAGCCCTGCCAGCTATTCTTAGCACAGCCCTTCAACTTGACATGAAGTTGGTGGTTTTATACTTGATTTTAATGAGTTTGGCTAAAAAATATTGGGATTACTCGTTGGATCCATTTAATAGATAAATTAACACGAACTCGATTAAATGCGACTTACACGATGTAAAAACACGACACGAGACGACCCATTAACGACTCTAATAGCAGCACATTTTGTGTATTATGAGTTGAGGAAGATCCAAGTATCTTAGAAAGAAGTCAATAGCAAGAAAAATAAGCAGCAGAACCTTATGTGGTAAAGAAACAATGTACATGTACGGACAAAGAATGGCAATATGCCTGTGCATTTACCATAGTAAAAACTTGCAGCCAAGTTTTAATTAATCACGGGTGATAATCGAGTTCGAGTTCGAGTTCGAGATCGGCTCGGATAGGACTCAAATTCGACTTGTGTTGTAAACGAGTTGAGTTTGAACAATTTTTTAAGTTCGTTTAGAAAAATGAGCCTAAAAACCTCAGCTCGAATTCGTAAAATTCGACTTGTTTATGTATAAAATAATCGAGCTACCAAGGCTCGGTGAAGATTTGGTGGGACTTTAATAATTTTATAGGCTCGTTTAAAAAAACAAGCTCGGGACTCGGGCTGAATTTTATGAAACTCGACTTAATTAAAACCCCTTATCACAGTTGGGGCCCTTAAATTTTGAGTACTGTCCGGATGCTACAGGTTTTTCTGTTCTTACATCTATTGTACAGTATATTTACAATAAAGAGCCTCAGTACATGATAATATTAATAGGGGTAGTTATATTTCTCCTTCGTACAAAGTTCAAGAAGTCATGGCAAACTTCAACTTTTCAACTGTTCACTATCCTATTAATGATGTGTATATAGTGTAATTAGACACTTCAACTGTTTACCTTCACGTCTCTACCTCTCACCATAGTAAAAAATACAACCACGATTAAGTTAATCTAATTTTCATATATTTTGATTTAATAATATAAAATTTCTCATAATTTATTTTTCCGTTCAAAAATATTATGCTCCCTACACGACTCCTAGCCAGAAAATCTTACTAATTCACACTTATCTCTCTTCTCCCTCTTACCTCTATCTTATTTTTTTATTTTTCCACTTTAATTTTAAATTACATAATTAAAGTAAAAAAGAAGAAATGAATTATTATTTAAAATAAAAAAAGTTTTATGATCAATGTTTGATTTTTGGTATGACAAAGTGTCTTCAGCCACGAGTTGTTACTTAGTTTATATATCCGTTCACTAATTTTATTGATAAAATAATAAAAGAAAAGACCAAAAAAAAAAAAAAGTTATATATAGTGCACAAGACTCTCGTCCACGACAATGAATCGATATTTTTGAACTTGGAAACAAGCTAAAATTCCCTTGAAACAATGGGGGAATATTTTCGCAATAATAGAATGCATGCATTAACAATCTACAATGACCTTAGTAAAATAGACTATTCCATACCAACAAATATCATTATTATTACGAGTCGATTTTATTACAGATCTCGAGGTCTATTACCCCCGGTCCATTGATTTTGGATAAATAAGGATCCTTCTTTAAAAAGACATCTAGCATTGGCTTCCATGTTTCCTCACTTGTAGCCATCATATTTTTCATTTAATCTGGGCACCCTTTGAGTGCAGGTATGCAAAGGGAGCAAATTAATAAATGTTGTACAAATTAAAGATCATTAGGTATGCCTAATATAACAGCTGTTTAATTGATTTAGCAAGCTAAAATTAATATTCCCCAACCTTATTTGACAAAAAAATAATAAAAATCGCGAATTGTATTTAGAAAATAATACTTCTTTAATACTTTTATAAATTATATATTTTATAAATTTTTTTTTTGAAAACTAACCAAATGTAGCGTTTTAAAATTTGAAGGACACTTCGATCAGAAATTTGGAGAGAAACTCTAAATCTAGCTAGCTTAACTAATTTCTCTTTTGACTTTTGTCGAAGTTTTTTTTTTTTGGCTAAATTTGTGAAAGTTTTCTTGCATGTAAAAGGATGGTCTAGAGGCTTTGAGTTTTGAGTGTGACATCTAACCTAGAGAATAGTATGTTTTGTGTTTGTGTGTGCATGTGCTTGTTTTTTTGTTTTTTTTTTAATGTGTATGGGTGAGGAAAGGGTAGGTGGGGAGCTTAGATGGCTTAGAGGTTTTCTTTGGATATCAAGGAGGTTGTCAATCAATCGAATTATATTTGTAATTCTAATCCATTAGTGAGGTATTGATTGATTTTATTAGCTAATTATCCAAATTCAAATTCAAATTGTACGTGAATATGTTATGAAATTACTTGTCATGTGATGACATTTAGATGAATGTTTGGTTTAATTTGCCCAGTTTCAATTAGGATTCGAACAAATTTTCAACCAATTGTTTATTTTTAATGATGGATCGTGAAAAACAATTCGTCGAATTAATGGTTTGGATTCGAATAGGTAGAGATTTGGTCTAAATCTGATCTGTTGTCATTCTTACTTGTAAGTGTATGTTAGTCTTTGGTAACCAAAAAAAAAAGGGATATGAGATTCAGAAATAAGAAAAAAATAAAAGGTATTTTGGTTTCTGGTAAATACAATAAATAATTTGTTGCTTTGAGTTAATGGCATAAGTTGGTGCCTTTATAAGGGTCGGCAAAAGCTTCAATTGCAGCCATTTTGGATAAGTACTTTATACCAGCCATAACTTCATTAGTGTTGTGTTCAACGCTACTTGTGCCAAGTCAAGATTAAAAAGAAAGGTTATGTTAAGTAGTCGACAATCAACGTAAAATTTTATTAGATCCACCACAATGAGTCTAAATAATGATACATGTGCTAAAACTAAGCACATGACCGAAATAAATGACGAAGACAGACTTATATAGTCAACCCCAAACAATTGTGACATAACACTTGGTTATTTGTTTAGTTGGTTGGTACTTTATACCAGCCATTTGTGTCATAGAATGGTGTTTTCGTAATAATTGCAGGATCAGAGGGCAATTTTGGTAAGTCACATTGCTTCTCGTTTCTAATTAATTTTTTTCCTTAAAAAAAAAATTCCAAAAAAGTTACCAAGCAAGAACATCAGCTTTCGTATATATTTTGCTAATTGAAAATGTCACCGACCATCTCCTTTTTAATTAATGCTCTTGGGACTTCCTAACCTATTTTTGACTTGCAAAACCAAATAAAAAGCAGAAAACAAAAGCGATAAATTATACTTTAATCCCTTCAACTATAACACTAGTCTCATTTTGCTTCTGCTCCACGTCAAATTTGTTTCATGTTTTGAATTAAAAAATACCCACATTCATCGTAAAATACAAAATTTCATTGACTAAACTTCGGAAAATATGAAATGAGTAATCATAATTGGATTTTGTAATGTGAGAAACGTGATGGTTGACAAAATGATGTAAGACCAATAAATATTATTGGAAGAAGTGCAATGAGAGAACGTGAGATAAGGATGTAGTTGAAGAATAAAAAAATTATCCTAAAAATTGCTAAGGTTGGTGTTGGAATCAAGGACTCACTATTTATAATTAGATCTTTTACCTATACACGATAAATGTTTTAGTACTATTGAGGTGAAACGAAACGATGAGGATATCAATTCTAGTGGTGATCTCTTCAAGTAAAAATCAACATCCAACCTCTCATATTTAACTGGTTTTAAGTGAATTTTCCAAAAGTTATATAAGGTTTCTGCATGCAATTAATCTATTTGACCATGCACTGCCGGATATATATATTGATTTATATATATACACACACATAGATAGATAGATAGAGAGAGAGAGCAAAATATTTAGATTCAATGGAATAATTAGTCATAAGCTGCTATAAATGCATAACGTGTGACATGTTAATATACATCACGAGAGCTCTAGGTTGTAGACAGTTTTTTCAACTCTCAAAAAGTTTGATTTTGACACGATTTTCCTTTCAGAATTCAAATATATGTTGAGTTTGAACTTTATAAGTTATGTAAATTGACGGGATTTTGGGCGGCTCAATACCCGCAAGTTAACAATAAATTATTATAACTGTTATGAAGTGCAAAGGACCCGTGGAGGACACATCGAAAAGTTAAAGCCTTGGGGAGGCTGAGGACATCCATCAGAGCCGGACATTAAAGGAGATATGACAATTCATTAAATAGGGTCTTGAATAGCTACAAGTCATTACATGTGCATTCAGGTCATCAAGAAGTGTGAGGACAATCATCATTACAAGACATTAATTATCATGACACCGATTTGTTGTCCTCAGTGAAATTCGAAGGGTGCTTAGTCCCGAGCAGTAAATTAGTCTCGAAAGGATTTGATGGAATAACATTCATTACGAATAGCTATGTGTGTGAGTCATTAAATGTTGAGATGAGACTCAAAGGTCTTTCAATCACTGCTAACCCAGGTATAAATATCCCTCAAAAAGTTGATCAAAGGTACACAATTTAAATCTAAAAAATACATTGTGTTAATAACTCCCATGCCGATCGACTAACAAAGGGGATTAGCCAGATGTTCACGGGGCCCCTTTCCTAACCTTTTGATTATTTCAGGTTTATCATCTAATGGATCGCTTCCTCAAATTATTGCAGGAACGCACCCGTGCATAAATCTTCTCAAACTTGAACTAATTTTGTTCAGTTTTCTTATTTATTGGGAGGTATTCAAACTTTTTAGATTACCGACTAATTCTCTTCCAATCGATTCACTTGCATGAAGAGGTTAATATCGGGGTATAATCCCGCGAGGTGACTTGACTTCAAAACTATCAAATTTATGAAGTGGGTTTATACCCAATTTATCTATATTCTTCCATCGTTTAATCTAAAATAATTATTCACAATACTTTTGAAATCGATTCGACGAAACCAATTGTCAGTCAAACCAACACGTGCATGTCGATCAATGTGAAAGGTTGCTAGCTCTAAATGCAATTGTTCGGCATTATTGATCAGAAAGTTTGAATAATTTGCTTTCATGATGGTAACGAGAAAGGGGCTGGTGATGCAACTAGTCGTGGGTTGCGTGTGGTTCTGTTAGAGGCAAAAAGAAATTCTACAATCAATAGAAAAGTCAATACGTTGGACCCAAAGAAAATTGAATTTTTTTTTCTAATCACTCGTTTACGTTTCTCGATAGAAAGCAGCGTAAGTTTAATCATCAAATGGGCTATGAACATATTGCCTCTATATGCAAGTTGGGATCAGGCGACGACGGACTTATCCTCCGTGATCAATACTCTAATTTTGGCGTACATAATTTATCTTTGACGGAATAAAAAAGAGGATTAATAGAGCTGCGCTTAAAGTGATCTAAACATCCCTAACCTTTCAATCAAAAAAGAGTGAAAGACTACAGTAGTAATTTCGATACCGTACTAAAATTTATAATTTTTAGAAGTCAAAGTCATACTTTTTTTAGGTAAAAATTACAACCGGAAGAGTGATAGAAGCTATAACTTTTAAATATAAAGTCATCATTTTTTGAGGTTAAGTGGAAACTCACGAAGGGTTATTCATGATCGGTCTTGAAGTTACGTCAAACAGTTGTAATTTGACCTTCAAAAAAATATAATTTAATAGCAAAAAACAATTATATTCATTACCATATCAAATTTTTAATTTTTCGATGTCGTAGAATTCGATGGCATTAGTACATTGCATGTGTGAGGCTCCTTGTGCGTCGGAGCATGGCGCACATCTGTCTGAGAGGGACAACGAGAGAGCTTCTCGATGATTCAAACGTGGTTTATTGGTGAAGTATGTTCCTAAATATAGTTCCATTTTCATTTGCAATATTTTTTTTCTCGTAAAGATGAGTGGTAAACTTTTATATTTATTGGAATGAGAAAAACCTAAAACTTGCTATATATGAGAGCAAGAAGCCCTATAGTTTACGTCTCTTCTTTGTGTTCTAAATTGGCATATTGTTTTGCATACCACCTTCGGTTTATTAAGAGGAGAAAAATAAAAGGATAGAGCTACCGACTCATCATTCAAAAGTGAATCATTTATAATATAAAACAGTGCAGACTTTAATAAGTTAATCTGACAGTCTCAAATAAACTTATCTAACGACCATCAATATCCTCTCAAAACCATTCACATTGAATTTTATCTTCTTCTCCTCACTCTTCACTCCCTCTTTCTGAGATTTTTACTCTTCACTTCCACAAATTAACCGATTGGTTTACGTTGTACTATACCTTTAGACACGAGTTACCTCTAATATTCATATCTAGCACACCAAAACATAACCAAAGGCGTAAAAACTACAAAACAATTGACAGGAGAAAAAGGTTTTATGGAGCCAATTCCAAGCAATTGGTTTGATGAAGAATATTATGAGTTGGGGTTGAACTGCTAGACATTATTTTCTTATTTTTCGGTTGATACCAACTGTTTTTATGCAACAGTAATGTTTTTTATTGTGATTTAGAGGTCATGAGTTTGAATCGTAAAAACAATTTTTCTGCTTGAAAAATAAGACTATGTACATCTAATCTTTTTCAAAATTTTTAATAACGGAAATTCTGTACACCGGATACCCACAGTTTTTATGCCTGCACGCCTTAATAAAATTATCCATGCGTATCATGTTTTCGAAGTAAACTGCAAAAAGTACTAAGAATTAAAGGACATGAGCAAATTTATATTTAAGACCAAAGAGACGTCCGTATTTGATGTACAGTCCCATGTTTAGAGGATGAAATGTCAAGAAAATATTTTACTAAGGAAATCGAAAACAAACTCTTTGTTCGGTAGGGCGGAGAGTCTTATATATAAAATTGTGTATATCTGACTCTTCTTAAATTTCTCATAATAGAAACTTTGTATACTAAACTATTATATTTCTTATGTAAGTATTTTTTTAGGGTTAATTGTAAATTATATCCTGAAAGATTGTTCGAATTTTAATTTATACATTTAAAAATAAAAAATCTCAATTTGTACCATCAAAGATAGAAATTTGTATCAATGTACACCCCCAAAGATTAAAAATCTCAATTTACACTTACAAAGATAGAAATTTGTATTAATATGCACCTAAAACTAACCACCGTCAATTTGCTGCCTAAAATTAAATTGATAAATTATACCTAGATCCCTTCATGCTCGTCACTTAATCATTTGAACCTCTTCACATTTAGAATATTACTCGTACATCTCATGACGTTTGTGCACGTGTAACATGCAACCTCTTTTCGTTGAGATCTGTTAATATAACCATTAAAAAAATATGATTTTATTTTAATAAAAAATTATAAATTCATATTACTCTTTATTTTGTAGGTTCGATATGCTCTAAAGTTCAGAATCAAGTTTATCATTTGAATGTCCAATAGAATGTAGGTATTTATATAATGTTTTGCATATCCAATGCTGATGGGTCAACCTAAATGATACAATCTATGTGGAAAGTCCAAATCTCAATTGAAGAGTCCAACATCATTTGAAGATCTACCAAGCCCAACATAGTCAGACTCTTTGCTTAGCCACATCATCAAGAGGGAGAACATGGGAAGCCTTATCTGCACCACCGAAGGAAACGGTCCACCCTCACTATATCTTTGATCGCGTCTCATAGAGAGCTCCTCAACCACCTCGCTCGTTGAGAAGAGATCGGAGCTCCACCGAAATGGTTGCTTAGTCACTGGAAAGTAGCCCCAACCTGTTAGGGAGCCACTATAAATTGCACACTCCATCAACACTTAGGATGAGACTGATTGCTTGGCACCACACCTTCTCTGACTCTCTCTTCTCCCTCGAAGCTTGTATTCTCTGTCTCCACACCCTTAAATTAATAAAATACCCGACAACGAAAGCCATTCAAGAGTGGACGTAGGTCGAATTGACCGAACCACTATAAATCTTGTCTCCTCCAATTCTCTCTTTACTTTTACTACATTTATTATTTACACTTGACAGGTGGTGTTCAAAACTATTTTTGTGCATCATCAGTTTGGCGCCGTCTGTGGAAAATGAGACAAAATTCTCACTCCTGAACATTTCATCTACTAAACCAACGGCAATCACTACCCGATCCATGAACCAACACCAAGACAATCCACCACGAGAGGAGGAGGTTGCTCCTCCACCTGCCGGCCCTATCCCGAATGCTCCAGCTCCAAATTCTCAGCAAATATTGGAGACCATGCAGCAGCTGGTGGCCCAAAACTAGCAGATACTACAACTTATGCTCGCCGGACAAGGAGGAGTGCAACTTGGAGGTGCACAACATGGAGTGTCTCAAGAAGCTCCACGCCGTGGACATCAAGGAACTCCACGCTCTGGACATGAAGGAGCTCCACGCCTTGGACATGAAGGAGCTCCACACCTTGCTGCTCCCTATTTGGGAGTCCATGCAGGTCTGGGTGCCCCCTTTGGAGTCCCCTTGGGTGCCCCACACAGGGGAACCCATCATAATCCACCGTCTCCTCCTCCTGCTTCCCATGGTGAAGACCCTTATCTCCAAGAGGATAGAGGTGAGAATCAAAGCATGGAGTATGGGAGTCATCTCCATGATTATTCCAGAGGAGCCCCCAATCACTGGGATGAGAAAATTAAAGAAGTACAAAATCAGTTGGGTGATGTCTTCAACGCTATGAAAGCGCAAGGACTCGAGACAGTGGACTACCTGTTAAGGTGGACAGACACGCCTTTCAAACCTGATGTGGCGAACTACCCCCTTTCCCAAAAGTTTAAAATGTCATCCGTGGAGACCTTTGACGGAATAAAGGATCCACTAGACCACCTCGACACCTACAAAACTTTGATGCAGCTACACAATGTCCCAGACGAAATTATGTGTAGGGCATTCCCAACTACCTTGAAGGGATCAGCGCGATAATGGTTCGCCAAACTCACCTCAGCCTCCATAGGCTCCTTCGCCGAACTGAGCAGATCATTTGTGGCACAGTTCATTGGTGGACGCCGTCAACAAAAGCCTGTCACCCATCTGCTCAATATAAAACAGGATCAAGACGAGAGTCTGAGGAGTTACCTCACTCGTTTTAACGAGGAGGTCCTCCAAATCGAGGAGCCCAATGAAAAAGTCACCATGATCGCCTTTCTGGGAGGCCTCCGCTCATCCAGATTCCTTTTTTCAGTAATGAAGCAACTACCAAAGAGTATGTCAGAATTATTGGTAAAAGCTCAAAAATATATGAACGCTGAGGAAATCAACAAGTCCAGGCGAGGTGAATCATCTCGGATCTCCAAAAGCTTGACCTGCCTCTACACTATTCTCAAACAGGCAGCCTCAATATCCAGCTTAGCGACTCCCTCATAGGTCGCCAAAAGCTTGGCCTGTACTGTTCTCAAACAGACAGCCTCAATATCCAGCTTAGCGACTTTCTCACAGGTCGCCAAAAGTTTGGCCTCTGCACAGTTTTCAAACAGGCAGCCTCAATATCCAACTTAGCGGCTCTCTCGCGGGTCGCCAAAAGTTTGATCTCTGCACTGTTCTTAAACAGACAGCCTATATCTCCAGCTGAACGGCTCTTTCACGGGTCGCCAAAAACTTAGTCTATGCACTGTTCTCAAGCAGACAATCTATACCTCAAGCTTAGAAACTCTCTCATGGGTCACCAAAAGCTAGGTCTCAATAGACTCTCCCAAGGCAGTCCTAGGCTCGTCCAAGGCACCCAACACCTCCCAGGTGCCTAGACCCGCCCAGGCGCCTAAAGGAGGCAACCCAACACCTGAAGAGGTGTATGCTAGCCCAAATGGAGCAGCACAGCACCTGGAGAGGTGCTTGACCCCCTCTGCTCATCCAAAAGAGGAAGTTCAGCACCCGGAGAGATGACTGACCGCTTTTGCTCGACCAAACAGGGCAACCCAACACTTGGAGGGGTGCCTGACCGCTTTTGCTTGCCAAAACGGAGCAGCCCAGTAGCTGGAGAGGTGCCTGACCCTTCAAAGTTGCACAAAATAGCACTTTTGGCACCTAAATCAGCGCCTATGATGCCCGGATCATCGCCTGGAGCAGCTCTTAGATCAGCCCCTGCACCCAGGTTACTACCCTGCTCTCTCCGCTGCACCTTGGACTGATTTCCTGCATTTTTTGCTGAAAAAATACTGCTGCCCATAGCTCGTGAGTTGCCTAGGACAGCGGAATCTGTGCTGCCCAGCGCGTCTGAGCTGTCCAGGACAGCAGAAACAGCGCCTAGGTTGCTGCCCAGCCTCCCTGCTCATCCATTGTGCACGTCTGCTGCGTGCCTGATGGTCTGGACAGCTCCATTTTTTGCCTGCACGCGGCTGTCCAGCTCCCTGCTCTGGGCACCCAAGCTGCCCAACTCCCTATTTTGCGCTCCAAGGCTGTCTAGCACTCCACCCAAGCTGTCCAGCTCATTGCGCTACGCGTTCAAGCTGTCCAGGACAACATTTTCAGCGCCTAAGCTGTCCAGGACAGCCCTTCCAGTGCCTGGGCAACCCCTTGCACTCCAAGAAAATTCCTTAAATCCGCCCAAACCAGCGCCTAAAGTGACGCCTACCTCCTCTCTTCCTTCGGTCTCCACCACTCCCTCTTCAATCAACATTGCCTACTTGAAAACTCCACTCGAAATGGGTAGGACTTGAGTTCTCAAGGTTTTCAAGAGATGGGTGTTCAATCTCAAAGTGAATGAAATGGGTAGGATGAAGGAGATGGTTATATTTATGGCTTAAGGTTTTTAAAGAGGGAAAAACCCAAATTGAAGGTTATGGGCTCTTCTAAAAATCCTAGCAAAAGTGAAAAAAACTTGAGGCATGCAAAGCAAAAATGCATTGTGGAGGGAAAGAGTCATCTAGTAGAGGAAGTTTCCACCACTTATAACTCAAAGAGCAAATTAATGCACCCTTCTCCAAGTTTCCTTGAACACGGGGCATTGGGGGACAAATGATGGGTCAAACCCAAATGATCCAATCTATGTGAAAAGTCCAAATCTCAATTGAAGAGTCCAACCTCATTTGAAGATCTACCAAGCCCAACATAGTCAGACTCTTTGTTTAACCACATCATCAAGAGGGAGAGCATGGGAAGCCTTATCTGCACCACCGAAGGAAACGGTCCACCCTCACCATATCTTTGATCGCATCTCATAGAGAGCTCCTCAACCACCTCGCTCGTTGAGAAGAGATTGGAGCTCCACCGAAATGGTTGCTTAGTCGCTGGAAAGTAGCCCCAACCTGTTAGGGAGCTACTATAAATTGCACACTCCATCAACACTTAGGATGAGACTGATTGCTTGGCACCATACCTTCCCTGACTTTCTCTTCTCCTTCGAAGCTTGTATTCTCTGTCTCCACACCCTTAAATTAATAAAATACCCGACAACGAAAGTCATTCAAGAGTGGACGTAGGTCGAATTGACCGAACCACTATAACTCTTGTCCCCTCCAATTCTCTCTTTACTTTTACTACATTTATTATTTACACTTGACAGGTGGTGTTCAAAACCATTTTTGTGCATCATCAAATGTAATATATCATTTAAACATAATTATTTGAATGCCCAATTGGGGGAACATTTTAGATTGAGAGTATTTTTATTAGGATTTTATAACCGTTAAAAAATATAATTTTATCCTAATAAAAAATTATAATTTCATATTACCCTTTATTTTGTGAAGGGCTCCAAATGATTAAGTGACAAGAATGAGGGGATCTGAATATAATTTATCAATTTAGTTTTAGGCAACAAACTGACAGCGGTTAGTTTTAGATACATATTGATACAAATTTCTATCTTTGAGGGTAGAAATTGATATTTTTGATCTTTTGGGATGCACATTAATAAAAATTTCTATGTTTGATGGTACAAATTGAGATTTTTTATCTTTAGGAGTACAAATTAAGATTCAAATAATCTTTTGAAGTCTAATTTACAATTAACCCTTTTTTTTTTTTTTTAAACGTAGACTCTTACTTGCAAAAACACAATTCTCATTATTCTTTCATTCTCCCTAGTAATTTAAAAAGCCTCGTAGGGACAAGAGTCTCATATATAAAAATTGTGTACATCTGACTCTTCTCAAACCTCACATTTTAGGAACCTTGTATACTGGGTTGCTCTATTTTATTTTATTTTTTTGTAATTGTTTTTTATTTAGGCTCTTATATGCAAAGTATAATTGTCATTATTTTCTCTCGTTCTCCCTAATGATTTAAAGACATCATTAAGAAACTCAAAAACTTAATTCCTACAATAGAGGACCGAATACCCTTGATCGTTGAACTAAAAAAAAAAGGTAAATTTTAATGACACATCTTAAAAAATGCTCTAATTACAAGAACATCCCCTATAATTTTTAAAATTTCACTGTCATCTCTTATAATTTATATATCCATTTCACATACCACCCTTACCGTCAGAGATGAAATATAAAAAAAGTGATAATAATGTCAGTCACTTTTCTTTCATAAATGACAGTTTCAGGGGTGTCAGAAAAATTTATCAAAAAAAAGAAAAAAAAATTGTCTTAAAAACCCTAATTTAGTAGCCGGTGGAGAATTCAGAAATTCGTACAAGTGCTTTTATGTTTCCATTGATTTCTCTCATTCTCCATATTTTCTTGAAATCATGCTCTCATTCTTAAAGACGAGGGAGGGGTACAGAAAATTGAATAGATGTTATGATGATCAACTTTGGATCAGATATATTTAAAACTTCAAGCCAGGGACTCAGACACTAAATGAGTGGGACATGTCCTAATTAAGTGTCACGTAATTTGGTCGAAATATCGTAAAAAGTGTATTTTTTTTCAAAGTTATATGTGATCTCGATCAAAATGTTTGCTAAATATAGTTCTTGAGAAATCATTTTTAGGGTATAACAAAACCATACTGAATTTCAGAGATGGTAATTCTGAAAACCAAAACAAAGACTGATAATTTCTATTGCAGAAATCTCCTTTTATGTGCATGAATGATCATGAATTGTCACACAATTTTAATTCAATTTCTAAATCCAGAAGATACAAGTGTTCATAATGCTGTCATATATATTGGAAAACAGCAGCCAAAACTCCTTGGAACCAATGGATTTGGTCCACTCTTTGTCTATTTTATCGTAAGTGCTCCTCTGTCAATCAGATTGGGTGGTGCGACGAGTTTATATCGTGACTTAATGAGTTTATGTTAAAAAAATATTTTATTCATACTAAATTCATCGACTAATTCGTTATAACAAATTATGTCATCGGATTTGTATCATGTATGAATTGTGTATAACCGGTATATAACTAAGTCGTGTTATGCATTTTGTTTATTGGTTTTGTCTATACTCAATTCATTTATTAATCGTATCGTATTGAGTTCACTTGTTTATAGAATAAGTGATTTAAGGAAGATTAAAACCCTCTAATTGATGTTGTGTTTGTGTTATTTTAGCGGATCGTGTCATATTTTAACCCTACATTCTATTACAATCTAATATGTATCTTCAACAATAGACAACCTCTACTGATACCTTAGTTTCATTGGGTGGGTATTAAAATGGATTATGATTCATGTTTTTATTAAATTTTGCTCAAATCATACCTAATTCGTTATAATTGTTTACATTTAGACTCGTGTCGTTTGTTATGTTGAATTTATGCAAGTGTATATGTGTCAACTCATTTATATAGTAAGTGTATATAGATCTGTTTACAACACAAATGCTAAAATTAAAACCAAACTTCATAATTTCATATTTTTTTTTATCGGGTTCACTGGTGGTGTATAGAATTAGCAGGACCCAATTGCCCTACAAGTTATCCAACAAAATAAGTCTATCATTTGAGCAACTTGCCAACAAGAGTCTGCTTCTATTTTGTATAGTCTGGTAGTTGAGTGTTCTAAGAAACCCATGTAGTTATCATTACAAAAAAGCTAGCTTCTATTTTGCCCGACTTAGGTTAAAGGTGAGACTACTATACTAACCCCTAGTGCAAAACATCGTTTCTGTTCACTCCAAGTAAGCTCTGTGATTGAATTCCCAAATTTTTTTATTTTTTATTTTTTATTTTTTATTAAAAGATGTTTAAATTTGTGCTGACTATTCACTCAAGTTCGGATACTGGCCACAGTAACCTGAGCGGATTTAGCACATAGAACATGTCTCACGAGAAATAAAGGTGATTAGTCCTTAAAGGGTATAAGAAGTGTTAAACCCAACCTCTTAAGAACAAAACTCAAAAAGTAGAATATAATGCTTCAACAAGAAACTTGGTGAGATTACTTTTAACATGCCCACTTTTTTCTTTGAATATGGCAAATTCCCCCATTGTGCTCTAAACGTTTCATACGAATTCAGAAATAAGCCTCATGGGTAGTCCAATGCTATATAACTAACTTTGGGGTATACTATAGACTCAGACGTGTTAATTTCAATTTTTGCTTGTTATTATGGGGTTGATCGATAGTTGGGGCTTACGAATGGTCATAAGTATTTGAAAGACTAAATGAATAATATTATTTAGAACTAAAAATCTGACATAATTTGTTGATTTAACGATGTAATTTCATTATAATCATTAGATCAACACCATATTCTAATATTTGATGAGACTCAGAGTCGATTCAAAGGTCATAGTGAAGGCTTCGTTGGAACCATTAGATCAATATCAAATTTCGATGTTTGATGCGACCCTGAGTCAAAGCAAAGGTATAATGAACTAGGTCAATAAATTAGATTCTAATAGCATTGCTTAAGGAGTGAGTTTAAATTACTCTTTAATGTAACTTCGCATTAAAAAAGAGTAATGTTTTTTGTATCTAAAAATCTGACCTAATGATGTAGTTTTATTGAAATCATTGGATCAACATCAAGTTATAAATTTGATTGACTCCACAGTCAATCCACAAATCATAATGAATTAAGTCAGTAAATTAAATCAGTACATTAGGTCCGATAACATTGCTAATTACAAAAATTGCTCCTGTTTACTCTTCTGGAAGAGAGGGTTAATTAGAAGAACTGTTGGTGTTAATAACTGTTTGTAACTCCTAAAAACTAGATATCAATGTATTTGCTTTCTGAGTAAATATTCGCTGAAAAGGTCACATCACGTCATTAATTACATATAGTGTAACTGTTTAATGATATAGAGAGGTGATTATTAAAATGTGTGGGTTTCAATTATTTATTTGTTATATTTTTATTTTTTGGTGACACCACCTAATGATAGTAACGTGGTGTTACCATTATGTTAAATATTTTATCACGTCTTCCCTAATCCATCATTATACTAAAACAAATCTACGCAATTAAAAATAGGGATAATTGGGGGTAGAAACATGTGTTATAAATTTGCAAGTAATACCAAATTTCTTACTCTAAATCAATGTGAGTTCTTGGATCGGATACCATTGACTTTCAATGTACATCTAATGCTTACAGTTGTGTCACGTCATTTAGCGAAAAAAATTTGGTACACAATATTTCAATAAACTCACAATTCTTTATGACCACGATGTAACTAAGAACTCATACTCTTTAGGAAGTTAAAATTTTGAGTTTAGATCAAGTTTGAAATAAGGAGAATGAATTTCGACCCAAGTCGGTAACACAAGCGAAAAATGGGTGGTGAGGACTCAATCGCACATTTGTGTTTGCACATCGTTGATTCGATGATAAACCTAAAAATACTTACATAAGGCTATGGCGCATATCTTTCGTGATCGCCCTACTCTAAATAACAAATATAATCATATGTTCATTGCAACATAGGGAGGACAAGTATTATTTGACTAGTTCATGCTAAAATTTGTTGCCTTGGATTTCATTAATGTGATAATTAGGGTTTGTGGTCCAAGTGGAAGCTTTTTCCCTTGGACATTGCACAGAAGATATGAACAATTTCTTGTAAGCAATAAAATCTTTATTAGCCCGGGGTGAAAAAAATAATAAATAAATAATAAATAAAATAAAATCTTTACATACATTGTTGGGATTAATTGTAAAGGACCCCACCTCTGTGACTCAAAAAGTTATGATTCATAAAGAGCTTTACCCTCAAATTAAATGTAGTTATATTACCGGTGCAATTCAATTTCCAGAATTCACAATTAATAAGGTGCGAATTTTTTTGGAGCGAAGTTTCCTCCAGATCCTTTTTTATTTCTTGATAGATCAGTTACTGTGAATTCAACTACCATCCATTGTATAAATTTTTCTTTTGATTATAGGATATTCAAGTTTGCAAAGATTATTCTTTTAAATTCAAATAATGGTCACCATAGTCTAGATAAATTTAGAACACATCCCTTGAAGAATAAGAGTGACTGATCATTAAGAGATATAAAAAATGTTGAACCTGAGACCTACTAGAGGTCAGACTTAACCACCAAACTTCTCTTAAAGGATATGAACCATTGTATATATGTGGTCATTTCCCCATTTTATATATTTTTCTTTTGGTTAGAGGATATTCAGGCTTACACGTATGATATTTAGGGGTGGCAATCGAGTTGTGTTGTGTCGAGTTCGTGTCGTATCAAATATTAGTCGTGTCGAACATTAGTCAACTCATACCCAACTCATTTAACTATTCGTGTCGTGTCGAGTTGACCTGTTTATTTTCGTGTCGTATTCGTGTTGACCTACATCAATTTTGAATAAAAAATTTAACGCTAAAATTTTATTTTCACTTAATTGAATCTCTCCTCATACTTTTCCTATAAACTAAAAATTAACTTAATAATAATAATAACAACAATAATGAGTAATAGTATCTTTTTTATACAATAATTATGTCAATACTTGATAAACAGTTACAAATAATTAATATTTTATTTATATAATAATAATTAAATATGTTAATTGTACATCATACAACCAAATTAAACATCACAAGTAATGGAAAAAACAAGTTATCAAAACATGAAAACTCATACATGCAACGAAAAGGCCAAGTCAATCTTCTTCGAATTAAAAATTTCGTGTTAAACGGGTTGAACCTGAACACAACTCATTAACACTTCGTATTGACGGGTCGTGTCATACGTGAGTCGTATCAAAAAATTAATCAACCTAAACTCATTTATTCGTATCGTGTTTCGTGTCATATCAAAAATTATCACCCCTAATGATATTGGCCACCGTAACTCAAACATGTTTAGATTATGTCCCTTGAAGAATAAGGGTGACTGAGTGACTTAAGAGATATAAAAAGTGTTGAACCTGCGATTTATGAGTTATCAGAAGTGATCACGCTTAGTCACCGAACCACCCTTGAGGAGTAGGAATCATTGTATATAAATGGTCCTTTCCCCACTCAAATTTTGCAATTCTTATATATTTTCTGGTCATTAATACATAATGCTCTATGCACACAACTTGAACTCGAATCCCAACTTTCCCTCATTGAAGTGCAAGCAAAGTGTTCATATGAGAGAGAGAGAGAGAGAGAGAGAGAGAATTTCTTCACTACTCCATGCATACAGCAGCAGAGGAGCATTGAAACGTCATTAACAGATCCATTTGTTAAACCAACCCCACCAAGGACCTTCTAGGAACACACACACACACACACACACACGCATATGGGTATGTGTGTGACCCAGCTATTAAGAACATTCAAGGGGTCCTCTGCCATGGACCAATGTTTTATACAGCATTTTTTACTATCTTTGTGACTTGGCACTTAAAATGGTGATTCTGCACTTTCCTATGAGATCCTTTAATGCCCCATTAACACTATAAACACCTAAAAGATTTATCTCAAAGATTTTTCAGATAGCCAAGATCCACAGTATCACATGACATGAGTTTCTGTCGCATGTCTCACTTTCAAGTATTCATCTCACATACATTTATCTCCATTTAAGATCGGAACTGCACTTTTTTAGTATAGTAGTTATTAATCGTAGTAGTTATTGGTAGCTATTAAAACGCAAGATCTATTATTTCCATGTGTTATTCCATAATTAATTAGTGATACCAAGTGTCAGCGATAACGTGATATCATCATTAAATTTCATAGATTATAAAAAAAAAGTCAACCCTCGAGGCCATCTGAATCACCCAAACCAAGCCCATGATGGTGCTTGTGAAATGATCGTATACCAATTCATTTATTTGTTTATCTAATTAATTCAATCAATTTTGAGTTTTTTTTTTGGTCAGACATTATTAAAATTTGAAACCGTAACCTTAAAGTCTAATAACGTGAACACTTACCTCCATTCCAATTTTGAGGTTAAGGAGGTTTAAATTTGTCATTTAACATGTCTCATCCATGGGCCTGGGGTTCGAGAGACAGCCCAATGATACATGGCATCGAAAGCCAGGGACTGGTCATTAGTCATTACTTCCTTCTATTCTTGGGCATCTGTTTCGAGCCCTCGAGGTCATGGACAATGGACATCAAGAGAGACAGTCAAACAAAGGGAATAGTCCTACCACACGAGCCACACGTGTTTGAGTCTCGTCCCATGAATATATTTTCCAACAAAAGGGAACCATTCTACCACAAGAATCACGTGAGTTTGAGCCTCGTCCCATGAATATATTTTCCAACCAAAGGGAAACGTTCTACCACATGATCCACGCAAATTTGAGTCTCGTCTCATGAATATATTTTTTCTTCTGTGATGGACAACGTCCACCAAGGACCAATGTCTAGGGCAAGGAATACTACTAGCTCACTATCAACGTTGTCACAGTTCAATTTAAGAGGAGTGGTTTTAATCTCCCATTAAGCCCCATTTTCTGCTGTTTGGCTTCTTACATATATAAGTTAGTGTGACACATGATGCAATCTAATTGCGAGGCGTTGTTTAATGAGTAACATGTCACATTTCACATTAAAATTCGGACAACGAAGTTTAATAAAATCGGGGTATTGGACATGGAGATGTTGAGAAATCGACCGTTGTCTCCTTTGTCTTTTAATTTAAGGGGCATGCTTATAAGGAAGTAAAATGCCATGACAAAGAGAGGGTAGTTAGCTTTGCTCAAAATGAAAGGCATTAGACAGTTCTCATAAAATACAAGTACACTAAGAGTGAAAAGTTAGACGTGACATTATTGGTCTCATTAGTGTGACAAAGATCGATGGCCACCGCAACTAAATATTCTCAAGACATAGGGCAATTTGGTTTATAAGAGATGATTAAGTTTCCAAGGCTATGGTATTTGATTTTGATTGAGGCTCGATTAGGGCTTGGATGGGTACATGTCCGGTTTCTCTCGAACCACATACCTATCTCGATCTTTTGGTTACGATTGCCACCCTCCAATATATTTGGGGGTTTCATGGTTACAACTTTTGTGGTTAATGAAAGTTCCACTTGCTTTTCAAGCGTCCCAGGATTTACCACTACAAATCAGTCCAATTAGGGGTGAAATAACAGTTCATCAGGGTGTAAAACATTATTAGGGCATTGGTCAAGCCAAAAGGCATCACCAGAAAGTCAAAGACTCCCAGTTTTGATGAGAAATAATTTCCAAAAAATGACTTTAAAAACTTTGAAAAACACATACACACACATACTTCTAACATTTTTTTTGACGTCTGAATATTTGTAGCTAGATAGCTCGTGGTGTAGCAGAAAATATAACCCTTAATACATTGCAAAAGAGAATCGGGATTCATTTAATCGACCCTAAATAATTAGGATTAAAGTTTTGTTGAGTTGAGTTAGATGCTTGTGGATTGTTTCCGACTGGAAAATAAGTTACCCAATTTTTAATAAATTTTGAATCTATGCTCAAATGATAAGAATGCACACATATATAAAAGTACAAATACAACTATATAAAGTAGTTTACAATTCAAATCTCAAAAGATAGAAAAATAATTTTTTCTATTCGCGGTTGAAATCGTTTTAAATTTTACTTTGAAATTAATCTAACGACTAATATTAACACTTTAAATTTAATAAGAAAAATAGGTCCTTAAGGGTGTGTTTGGAGTGATTTTTTAAAAGTACTTTTAAAAATTATTTCTCATAAATACTTAAAAAA
>CAUOFW020007835.1:1239479-1284038 GCA_963454935.2 Ilex paraguariensis
CTTCGTCCCACATCGACTGAGAGTCGTCTCCCCCCCTCGCATATAAGCCCTTGCACTCAAAGGAGGAGGTACCCACTAGCGACCTGATCAGGTGCCTAGTGGGTACCTCCTCCTTTGAGTACAAGGGCTTATATGCGAGGGGGGGAGACGACTCTCAGTCGATGTGGGACGAAGTTCCTGCGGGCACTGAGGGATAAAGGCTACTGGGGGGTCGCCCACGTGGGTTAACCCAGGTCAAGCCGAAATCCTTCAAGTGGAGGGATGAGATCCGTAGCGATTTCTACCCCTTACAAAAAGTGAAGTTCCTGCGGGCACTCAGGGGTAAAGGCTACTGGGGGGTCGATTTCTACCCCTTACACTTCTTATTAGTGCATAGATTGATCCTCAGTTGTTTATGATTGAATGAAAATGGTAGAAGATGCAATTTAACATGATGATACGACTATTTATCAGTAACTCTAATAAATGCATGTTTACTTACAAGTTTTTCTTTGGCTTAATGCTTGTATGCATAGGAATCAACACATAACTATGTAGTTTATTTGAGTACACTCGGCGTAATGACTGAAAATATGCACTTATTCTTTATGCTTCCACTTTTGTATTCCAGGCTACTTACGAGAAAGGAACAAATGATGAGATTGAAGAGTTTATTTATCAATTATTAGATGTCAATTGTGACAGTGTGTTGGGGAGGTAAAACAACAAATGTCTACCATCTTTTGTGAGTCAATGAGGTTCCATTTTTAGCCTGATAATTTAATTGAATTAATATTATCAAAAGAAAATTATTTTTTATGCTGATAGCTTTTTAAATATAAGTGGGTAACTAGTCCCATTTTCTTCTGAATGTTGGTAATTAATCTTTTTTTTTTTTATGTAGACCATTTATATCGATTTTGCCCTTTTACATTGAATGGACTTTTACATATCAAGTGTGATGTAATTAGTATAAATGTGTTATTTTATGTCATCATTTGACAGAAAAAAATTAGAGTATATAATTAAAGTGCCCACTCAAAAGAAATTTTCTAACTCTGGCCCTATTTGTTGGTCATTATCTTTCCAAAGTACATGTTTTTCTAGTCCGGAGGTTTAACTGAGCATAACACTTTAGTGAGAATTGACATATGCCTATGTATTTACTTGTCTTCTTGTTGCTCAGCATATGCAGTGCCGCTCCTGTATTATTTAGTCAACAATGTTGTGTTTGAAGTATACACCAAAGATATCCATGATTAGCCATTATCTCCACTAAGCTATTGATGCAGAAATTTTATAAAGGCAGGCTTAAACGACAGCCGTGAACATGCAAACGCCCATCGTGTCCCAAATCACATTCCATGAATCAAAAGGGAAAGCCTAATCATTCATCAGCTCCTCTCATCACTGCAGTTTTATGAAGCATCTAAGCACAATTCACTCGATGGATGCAAGAATTTTATTTATTGCTTGCGGTCGGCAGAAACAATGTTCTCATGAAAAAGTTACCACGCCACTAAAAGAACTCCAATCACCCCCATTTTTATTTTCATCTCTTTCCAATCACCCCATTCCGTGTATGCCACATGAGACAAATAGGGGCCACTTTCAACATTGTATACCTTCTCCTACTGTATGCTTCATTGCCAACCCTTAAAACAACTTTCCTCCAGATTGCAAACTACCCAGTAAAGCTGTAGAAGAGACGACAATGGGGTCCACGTCTATGATGAATGAGAAGATGATCCACTATCTCCCATTCTTTAGATTGTTTTCACACGAAAAAGTATCAAAATTTCCAAAGCACAATTATGCTTGGAGCTTTTTCGGTTAGAATTAACCCAGTGGTCGATATTCCATTCCCCTTAGTCATAGGTGCTAGATGAATTTTGATTTGATTGGGCCAGGTCTCCCGAGGTACATATGGCCGGCCCTTGGGTGTCTTGGTGATACAAACGAATTACAATCACAGCCCTTATCACTTAAAGCCAATCTTTACTGAAGGAGGAAATAGAATTGAATAATCTACCTAATTTTTTCCTTCCCGTTGATTGCCCCCAACAATCTGCTAATGGACTTGGGTTCTTTATAATATGAAATCTAGTTTGCTCACTGACTTTCAAGAAAGTTCTTTGAAAGTAGTTTGCAAGACACTTTTGTTTTTGCTTTCTCAATTTTCATAATATTTGGAGTCAGAATATAGTTTCTGTTTCCAAAGTGATACTGAATTTGCTTCAGCTTATCTTTGATTGGAGAATATTACACATAGTTTTAGATGTAGGTTCTTAATGTTGAAAGTGTTACAAATTTGTTTGCTTTTATATCAGTCAGCAAATCTTCAGGAAACCTCCTTCTTACCTTTGGTTCTGATTATATATTCAATCTCTGTTATAAACATGCAGATCTGATCTGGAAGCTGCTTTGACTGCAATCCTTGATAGTATATTTTCTTGGAAAAGCTCAGAAGGAGCAGGTTCACAGCGGAAAATTGTTGACATTTTTCTTAATGCTGCAACATTTTCAAAGAATGATGAAGGACTTGCTGAAAAAAGCATGTCTTTTGAGGATTTCAGAAGGTGGTGTACCCTTCTTCCATCTGTTAGGAAGTTCCTTGGAAGCTTATTGATGCCTTGTGATTCAGGTTTCTCCTCGCACATCTTTTCTTCAGTTTTTATTCATCTGTCAAACATTTTAAATTTTAAAATTATGTCTCACTAGATTATTCTAAAAGATTACTTGTTATTTGATAATGTCTTGTTTGTGTTTAAGATTAAGCTCAAGTTTTTGAATGGACGTGGCTAATAGGGAGATTTTAATTTGTCAATATTTTCCAATATCTCTTTACTTGATTAAGTCATTGACATCGCCATGTGCCCTCTGAATTAGTGTTGTACCAGAGCTTAGTCATAATAAATCATGATATAAGTCAACGCAAACCTAATTTGAAAAGTGAAAAAAGGGCTTTATTTTTTCATGGACTCAGATTTGATGAAGACATTGTCAAATTGGTGTTTGTTTTGTAAATAGAAAAGGTTCCAACATTATATTTAGTGGTCTCTCACCAAAATGTGATGTTGAATAGGTGTAACTGAAATGATATTTTAGTTGATTTAGTGATGCATTGTTATGTTGTACTGATGGCAATACTGGAGATGTCAAAAGGAGTGATCCACCTATCAGCACTGCATAGTGTAATACCACAACACACACTCGTTGACATTAACCACATGGGCTTGAGGAGAGCAAATATTCCTATAACATACTGACTCTTGTATTTCTAGATCTTTTACTTCCCTATTGTAGTAAGCACCAAGGTTGTCAAAATATATATCGGAAGGCGAATCGTTTTTTCAAAAACAGTATCGTGTTATCGTGTATCCTAAGATACGTGGTGTTATAATAGATATTAAAATATAAATATAACTATGACAAAATTTCATAATAACATTTTATTTCACTATAAATTTTTCACATAAAACAATTTAAAGAGACTACAAGGACCAAAACAAAAAATTAACAATCTAAGTCTTCAAGTTTGTAACATAATTCATCAATATCAAAATTTAGAGAGTTGTAGTTATAACATCTAAAGTAGCAAGTGACTACCACTTTTAACAATCAAACTATTTGCTCCTGCGATGAAACGAATAAAAAGAAGACTTTTATCTTTTAAAGCTATAGATGATGAAACGACATCGTTTCATTACTTAGTGTTTGAAAAAATTACTTCCGAGTTAAAAAGAATGATTTTCCGGTTAAAATTTAAAGAAAAAAAATTTGATTTGTTTCGCCCCATATTGGTCAACTCATAAGTATCGTCTTATATCATATCATGTACCGCACTATACGGTACAAACTAATAAGCGATACATATCGTTTTCTTCCTACTTCGAAACATATCATATGCATGGTTTGCGTATCGTACAATACTATCAACTATGAGTGTAGCACAATGTGGAGAACCACTCCTACAAGCTATCACATCGAAATTGTGGGTAGGGGCTGATTATGGTATGTTTCGTGGCTAAACGATTGCGAGCATATTGGTCAGTAGGATTTTTAAAAGATATAACAAGTGGGTAGCAATTTGGGATTGTAAACGACTAAGAAAAGAAGGAAGCTTGGCCTTCTTGAGATTGCTCTTGGTGCTGTGAGCAGTGCTTGGAGGCCCTGTACTCTTTGATCTTTTTTATGGTTTTGGGTAGCTAGGGTTTAAGTTTTGTGACAATGAATGATTGAAAGTATGTTAATAGGATTTCTAGCGTAAGAAAAGAATGATTTCCAGATCTAGTTTGAAGTATGGAGAAGAAGGGGGTTGGGGGTTGGGGGAGGGAGGTGGAAGAGGAGGAGAGAAGAACCATGCTTCACCCTCTCAAGGAATATGCAAAAGCACATAAACAGTTGAGCAAAACATCAATTTCTCAACTCTATTAATTATAAAACTCTAAACGTGAGTCAAATCTATCTGAGACTCCAGCTAGCGCCTAAATAACAGAGTATGACCCAAAGTATAAGGCCCATGTACTATGACTATAGCCTATGTCCTACAATAATTGGAAGGACCAGGACATATTTTGACTCCTAAAATGTTATGAAGCAAATAAATAGATCAAGTAACTTACTGACCCAATAGTAACTACAAAAAAATCTCAAGTTAACTTAAACAAGACGAGCAAGGTCCAAAATTGCACCATGCAAACAGATTTGCCCTTTTTCCACCTTCTTATGCTCTGCACCATATTGTTATATAAAGATTTTTAATCATATTTGTACATGTATGTGTCAACTAAGAAAATGCAACTTTGCCTATGTCATGAAGATGGAGATGTCCTTCCGTATAATTTCTTTTTGTAGGGAGGCCAGGGTCTCAGGTTCCTCGTCTACTGCATCAGAGAATCACTGATTCTAGTTCATTATTACTGAGGGAAGAATATGCTTGGCATATAGGAGGAGCCCTTTCCCAACAGGAACTGGATGAATGGAAACTCCTGTACCATAGTTCTGTTAATGGCCTAAGTTTCAATACATTCCTGGGCAGTGTATCGTAAGTTGCTCCCTTTGTTGTCTTTTCTGTTTACTTCGATTGTGGGACCAAACAATTCTCATCAGACTTTTTCTATTCCTTTTTCTTGTATTCAAACCGCATCCTTTTGTTGTTCATATAATTCTTTCTATTGAATTTCCTTGTTGATTTAACCCGACCATTGCTCCCGAGAAACGGTTTGAAGCTGGCTTTTGCTTATTGTTTGGCTTTTGTCAGTTTGTGATTGTGTATGTATGTGTATCATTGTCGGATTTTGTGTGTGTGAGTGTGTGTATTTATCCACACATGTTTGTGTGTAAATGTATATTTATCAGTGTGGGTGTGTGTTTTGGTATGTTTGTATGTATGTTTTGATGATGTATGTGTTTGTTTGTGTACTAGTGTGTGTTTTTGGTATCTTTGATACCTAGAAATCTTTGGTGTTTTTTATTGACAAATCTGCAAAATATCATTCCTATTCTTTAGGGAAAAAACATGCCAGATATTTATTAGAAACAAACAAAAATATTACCAAACATTTTTTTAAAGTTTTGTTTGGTTTTTTTGTTTTTTGTTTTTAATCATACAACAAATGGCAAAAGGGATATCAAAAGACCCTTAGCAACCTTTTTGGTTACAAAACGTAAGCCATTAATACTGTGAGTTTTGTGTAGTAGGGGTTCTCTCCTTAGAGTGCATAGCCATTTTTCCTTGTGGTGATGAGTACTTGATATTTTAAGAGACCATTTGAACATGAATATGGTGCCGATGCTATTGGTTCAAATTCCAATGTGGAGGCCATGTGCTTGTATCAAGCCTTTCATCTCATAATATATTTTTTAACTGGATGAGAACCTTCAACATTTAAGTAAGATTCAAAAGTAGGATTACCACCCCTACATGCTAATTTTGCTGGTTCTTGAGAAAACTTGCAAGTGCTCAAGTGCTTGACAGTTGTAGTGCTTTGACATTTTTTCCCTCTATATTCTNGTTTTTTTGTTTTTTGTTTTTAATCATACAACAAATGGCAAAAAGGATATCAAAAGACCCTTAGCAACCTTTTTGGTTACAAAACGTAAGCCATTAATACTGTGAGTTTTGTGTAGTAGGGATTCTCTCCTTAGAGTGCATAGCCATTTTTCCTTGTGGTGATGAGTACTTGATATTTTAAGAGACCATTTGAACATGAATATGGTGCCGATGCTATTGGTTCAAATTCCAATGTGGAGGCCATGTGCTTGTATCAAGCCTTTCATCTCATAAATTATTTTTTAACTGAATGAGAACCTTCAACATTTAAGTAAGATTCAAAAGTAGGATTACCACCCCTACATGCTAATTTTGCTGGTTCTTGAGAAAACTTGCAAGTGCTCAAGTGCTTGACAGTTGTAGTGCTTTGACATTTTTTCCCTCTATATTCTGGTCTTCTCCTTCCTCAAGCTTATGTGACCTTAATCAGCTGCACTAAGCTTTCTTTCACTGTCTACTATTGCTCATCAATATGTCTGATTATTTGATTGTCCTTTAGGTAAATTAAACAATTCCACATTGAGCATATTTGTGCTATATGTTGAATAACTTCCAAGCTGAACATATTTTCTTCCTTTTGTACTTTTTAAATACCATTTAGATTGCTTATTGTCAATGTTTGTCTTTACCATAGGCATTGTGACTTTTCACGAATTTTTTGTTTTCATTCATGAGCCTTTTTCTGCAAGGTTCTATTTCTAAGGCTCAAAATCTAGACCATTTAAGCCTTGTGCTATTGTGACAAACTTGCTGGACAGTTTGGTAGTGGCTGGTTCACTTGAGGCAGTGGTTGTTTGGATTATATGCTTAAGATTAGGGTCTCTCAATGAGGGCCTAAGTTTTCAATTGACTGCTTCTGGAAATCACTCCACAACTGCTATAGCACAGCTCCATGGAAGGCCCGAATGTTTTGCCTCTTTTCCTTTTCAAAAAATTTCTCCATCTGTTTTCCTTTGGTAGTAAATGCTAAAGACCTTTTATTTAATTTCTGTTTCTGATTGCTGCAGCTTTCTTTTAAGTAGAAGTTGGATGGGTTATTGTTTAATTGAACTGCAGAAATCACGAAGGGTCAACGGTGTTGATTATTAAGGATAAAGAAGGCTTTATATATGGAGGTTATGCATCTCAGCCTTGGGAGAGGCATGCCGATTTTTACGGGGATTTGAAGTCTTTTCTTTTTCAGCTATTCCCAGAGGCATCCATATTCCGGCCTACTGGAGCAAACAGTAATTTACAGTGGGTAAATATTTAAAACCTCTCTCATAGGAGTTAAGGATATGCTTTGAAGCTCATAAATGATAAGTCAATCCTACTGCCCTTGAAAATTAAAAGGTTCAACCATAAGAACCTTAAACTAAATTAAGTCCCTTTCTTTATAGGGACTTGTTATTTAATTGCATCTTAGAAACCGCCAATATCATGGAACAGGTTGATGTTTTTAGTGGGTACTCCGGGGTAGTAACTATAGAAACTTTAAAAGCATAGAGCTGTGCTTTGAGGAAAAATATTGATGGCAAACCAGCGCAACCCTCGGGTAAGTGAGGTGCTCACCTAGGCCCCCACTCCCCACTAGGTTTTGCTTACGTCATATTATGTATATGCCTCTCTATCAAATCTATCTTTTGACAGTCTACTAATTGTTATTTGACCTGTCAAGTAAGGATGAATAAGTGATCTTTCAGTAAAAAGTCACATTAGGTTCCCTTTTCCATATTCCAAATATCAAGGGCAACAGGTAATAAACCCAAATGTCAGGGTACATTGTTAAAATTTCCTTAAATGTATATATTGCAAAATTATTTCTCTTATTAAATATGTGTTCTGATTGCATTGAGAGCTAAAATCTTTGTTTGCAGTGTGCTGCGAACTTCAGTTCGGAGAGTATCCCAAATGGCATTGGTTTTGGAGGGCAGGTGAATCACTTCGGCTTGTTTCTGTCTGCAAACTTTGATCAGGGGCACACCTTCTCATGCACCACCTTCGGCAGTCCTTGCCTATCAAAGACCAACCACCTACACCCGGAAGTGATAGAATGCTGGGGAATTGTGAAGGGAGCACAAGAAGAAAGGCAAGATGGCGTCAAAGGCAGCGTACTAGAGAGATTTAAGGAGGACCGTCATATGCTTAACATGGTTGGGCTTGCAAATGCTAGTGATTAATCTGCTGATCCCATTGACACAAGGAAAAAGAAAAAACTAAGCCAATTCTGTATCAAATCAGCCTGCCCACTTCATGGGTTTGGACATACGATCACCCTTTTTCTTATGAAGACATCTTTCTATGGGGGATAATGTGGTTACAGGTATGTACGTAGTTCTAAATAGCTAGTCTGCAATGTTTTCACAGCTATATAGCCCAGAAATATTCGTTGCATGGTGTTCTCATGTTTATGGTATGTATGTAATTGAACCGGTAACTATTGAAGACTTTACACCCTGAGCGACATGTAAACCTGTTTCAAATGGACAAATTGACACTGCACGTCTCTTTTAGCACTTGTGTGTCATCCGCAGTTATGATCACCAATAATGGTAGAAATGTTGTAAAAATCGTTTTTTTTTTTACGCCTCTGGTATGTCTGGCGGGTCTTGGAATTAGGTTCACAGCCCGTTTGATACACCAATGTCTGCTTTTCTTTTTGGGTGTTTTTTTTGAAGTTGGGACAACTCTTTTAAATGCGCTTGGAGATAAAGCACTAATAAGGAGTTGGAAATATGGTCGTGGGGTAAAGAACAAGGGATCCATAATCTAACCCAAATAAGGTATCAATGAATAAAAGAAAATCTAGGAATCAAATGAATGGTTACTGGATAAAAATCATAAAAGTATCCTTGAACATAATTTCACAATAAGAAAAACGGATGAGACATGCATGAGCTAACACGACTGTTGAACAGAAACATTCAAATTGATTTCTTCATCCAGGAGGAGCTTTCACTACAAGTTAACAGCATATAATGTATTTCTTTTTTTTTTTTTTTTGGTTCAATGGTGAGGGTATTCGGGTTTATTTACATGTACCTCGACTAATTCTCTTCTAATCCGGTCAAAAATATGGTTCATGCTGGAATTAGAGTATTCATAAGAATAAATCCCTTATAACCCAACTCCAAAGAATCACCAAGATATGTGTTATTGAGCAAATTACAATAACACATTAAATAAGAAACACCATGAGCACAGTTGAGATTGGGTACTCAGGTCAGATTAATTCAATAATAGTCACCTGTTGGCATTCTAGTCTTCCTTTGCCTTTCAAGGTCTACCCAAAAAAGAATTTTAGTACTTCAAACTGATTGTTCACCGTTCAAAAATTCTTGTTTAGGTAATTTATGCCATTCATACATAGTATTTTGATATAAGATTTTAATTCTCCTGTATTTCAACAGTAACATATTGTTCCATGGAGCTAGAGTCTAAAATATGAAAGAAACATGCATTTCCACGACTCTACCAGCCAATTAATTATGTTCCACTTAATTCATGGCCACATATATTTCCAGCTAAAGAATGGAAAATCTTTCTCCTGTAAGTTCAGAATATTGTGCCCCGACCCTCAATCTATGCCCACATTCACCAAAAAATATCGCCTCAAAATGGTTGCACTTAACTAGGTCAATTGTTCTGTATTAAGAGTACAGTATACCCAAAAGAACTAGCATCATAATATCTGGAAAAACTAATAAAGAAACAGTAAAAAGCTTATGATATGAAAAGCAATGCATAAACACAACAGCAACATTAAGAACAAACAATCCCCTTCTCAAGTAACAAATTAGCACCCATCGAACTTTGTTTGGAAAACTGTTAGAAAATATAGAGCTTCCATTCTCGAACCAAAACTCAAAGCACTAACCAAAGCTCAATGTACTTAACAAAAGTAAACATAAAAATTGTACCAATATATTAAACCAGTGCACAGAAAGCAGTAAATCTCCATTGTGCTCCACGAAAACTTACTGCGACTCATGGATCACAATATCGAAAATTCCCAACAAATACCCAAAACTAGTTTTTTTTTGTGTGTGGAAGACAGAGGGAGGGGGGAATGAGTTTGAACCAGCAACCACTCGCAAGTGGGAGTGTGCCAGTCCCTCGCACCTCACAAAAACCCAAAACTAAACAAAACAAATCAGCCAAATTTTTGTCTTGTCTTCCAGAGAGAATGGGAATAATTTCATTCTCGCTACCTCTTCGCGCACAGTTTGCTCAAAGAATGTGCTAACCACCTCCTCAAATTCCTTGATATGGAAGTAGGGGTTTTCCCTATTCACACCATGGAATTGCAGAAGCAGAGCATTCCAGGTTTGAATATTAAATTTTGTGTTTGCACCGATAAAAATGTACCGGATGGTGCAAAGGAGCGAGTGGGAGTGTGCCAGTCCCATCGCACGTCACAAAACCCAAAACTAAACAAAACAAATCGGCATAAAAAATGTAATGAAGAAAACAATCCAGCAAACTCCAAATCAAACAACAAAAACTCCATTCTTAAACCAAAGTCAAAAGCACCCACAAACGTGAACAATGTAACTCTTCCAAACTTCTCATATAAATGATAATAGAAAATACCCATAGTAAACTGGAAAACCAACACAGTTCTCATGAAAGACAATAATGAATTATTGATAACATCACTTTACTCCCAACAATAACCAAAGCTCAAGAACACCCATCAAAGATCAAACCCAAAATTTCTCATAGCTAGGTAGAGGAAAATCAAAAGGAAAATGACGTTTACACCTAATTTGGGACCTAATCAATTCCAACTATTGGATTAAAGGTGGATTTCATCTACCGTTGGTACTCGTTAACTTACAACAATAATCTTCATTTTCAAGTGAAATGCCTGTCAGTTGTTGCATTAAAACAATATTACCTGAATTGTGGGTCACTTTGGTACATGATTTAAGTATGGATACGTTGTATCTATTTTTCTAGGTAGCTTAACTGATACAATATTTTGAACCACAATTTATCTTGAAACTTTTACCTAGATCATTTTCACCACAATATACGGCATTTCATATCACGTCCGTTCAAGCATTTCGTATCACATCCATAAGCACCAAGTCAATTATCATTTATATTATATTTGTGCTCGATTTTCTATTTATCTAAAACAATATATAATTATAAAATTTAAATACACTTGGTTAATTAATATATATTTTATATTTGTGCTAAATGTACAATTTGGAATTGTACTTTGGTGATCTGGATCACGGATCCCCCTCATTTGGAATCAATATATACAAATTTTGGGTCGTCAGGGGTTTAGTGAATTCTAGTAACTAAAAATTGATCTAACAAACTCGCAATTGAACTATAAAATCTCCAAACTAGGAACAAACAAAAATTAGCAACAAAGACAAAATCAGAACTTTTCCAACACACTCAAAATAAAACCATTGTTTGCACCAAACTCATAATTAGATAACAAACACTTATCCTTCATAGTTCTTCAACAAAACAAACGGTAACCATCCAAGATAGCACCTAAACAGTCTCATCAGGACCCAACACTAAAACAGAACCTATTTTAGTACCTGGTTCTAGCACCACCACCACCATACCCACCACGACCACCAAATGGCGGCGCCGACTGCACCATCATCGTCTGCTCTTCTTTAAGCACAATCCCAGGAATATCACTCATACCAAGAGAACCCAGAAGCTCAATTGTCTCCTTGTCGACCTCAATCCTCTCGGTCTTGATGGCTGACTCATCGGGCACAAAGTCCATGCGCCTCTCTCTCTCCTCCTCTTGTAGCTTGAGAGAGATCCCTCGGACTGGGCCCTTCTGGATTCGCTTCATCAGGTGGGTGGAGAACCCAGCAATCTTGTTGCGGAGGCGCTTGGAGGGTATGATGGCCACCTCTTCGAGGATCTTCTTGTTGGTGTGGAAGTCAAGCGTCATCTTGGAGTAGTATCGCTCGATCACTTGTCGTGAGGACTTCTTCACCGTCTTTGTACGGACGCGACCCATAGTTGGCGAGGACAGAGAAGTCTGTGTGTGTGTGTCGTCTGGGGAAGAAGGGCGCGGGGCGGCCTAGGGTTGCAGAGAGAGAAAGATGGTGGAAGCGAAAGCTAGGGTTTGCGGTGGAGCATTTATACCAAAGTTTCATAGCGCGAATTGCACTTTTTACCCCGAAAGATTTAAAGTTTTTTGTTGTGCTATCTCAAAAATTAAAATTTTATATTATACCGTTAATATATTAAAAGTGTTACAATATAAGTTTTTTGTTAGTTTTTTCGTTAGTATCAATGGATTAATATTTGACAGAAAAAATAACGAAAACTAACAGAGGGTTATATTATAATATTTTTAAAAATTTAAAACTTTTTAGAGTACAAAGTGTAAAAAAATACACTAAGAAAATTCTAATTAAATTTAAAATACTAATTTGATTTAATGAATTAATCATTGAATATGTTATTGGATACGCTTGTTCCACACCACCCTAAATATCATTTACATTCGATTTAACTCTTTAATGTCAAATTATTAAGTTTATTTTATCTATGTTAACCATATTAATAATTAGGATTAATAACATTTTTGGTCATTAAAGTTTATATTTTTTGTTGGTTTAGTCTTTAATGTATCAATTTTATCAATTTAGTTCCTAAAGTATTAAATTCACGTTATTTTGGTCTCTATATAAACGAACCGTTAAACTTTTTATAGAATGATCACGTGTTAAACACATGATACTTTCTAAAAAAATAACACTTAACCACTTTCATCAAAAAATTTAACGGTTTATCTATGTAGGGATCAAAATGATACGAATTGAATACTTTAAAAATAAAATTGATACATTAAAAACTAAATCAACAAAAAATACATATTTTAAAAATTAAAAATGTTATTAATCCCAATAACTAAGTCTATTCCTCTATACTCACCCATTAATAACTATATTCACCATATTTTCTCATCGCTCATTATATATTCTAAAGTTGGACAAAACCAATGGTTAGATAGACACTATTGTTCATGGCATTGCAATTAATCCAGTGAATCATCCTCGTGGGGGAGGTGAGAGGCGCACAAAAGTGGATAGACCTCCGGTGTCACCTTGGTGGAAGCCCAGCAAGGCTGGATTTCGGGCAGGGGGACTATAATATTGTGTTTGGTATGACAAAAAAAATATAAGGACAGAAAATTAGAATGCTGAAAAGTTGACTGAAAAAGAGGGAGGATAAGCCATATCTTCCTACCCAAGCAAGGGGCAGAGCTGCCCTCTGGCCCCCTTCCACTTTTGCCAACACCAGCAGGTATAATATTCAGTACAAAAATCTGAACATTGTCAAGAGAATGAACCCCATCTAGAAAATAGTTTCTGTGAATAGAATATAATGATCTTCAACTATAATAACAAAATGTGGAGTAATACTATTGAGATTTTAAAATTTAATATAATTAGTTGATTTAATGATGTGATTTCATTGTAACTGTTGAATTTAACACAAAGTTTTAACGTTTAATAGGGTTCATGGTCAATTCAAATACTGTAGTGAATTATGTCTTTTAATCATATCACGTCGAACATTGTACAAAGAAGGTTTTGCGATACGATAAGCAATGATTTTGTTGTAGACTCTTTAATTAGGTAGGTAGAAATTTTTTTAAAAAAATGCATTACGGATTAAATATACGACTAAGTTGATATGTACTCAAAATTATTTTTTATTCATTTTTTAATTTTTTTCCCATATCTTTATTTTATTTTTTTTATTACATATATTACTTTGTTGGATATATTTTTGTACATCAAGAATCTTAATTGATATACTATATATTTAGTTTACATTGGCAGTTGCATTAGATTTGTCCTCCCCACCCCCCAAAAAAAAAAAAAACAAAGAAGAAATTTCTGACTCTGCCTTGTACCCAGGATTTCTTCTTCATATCCAATTCCGCACACATTTGTGTTGTCCAATCATGGTTTTTACTATATTACTTTTGCCCCTCTATTTTTATTTTCATTATTATATTATTTAATTATTTATAAATAATTTCAATTGCATTTTGGTTGGAGGTGTAATTTAAATAAATCAACTCGAATTTAACCCAAATTACTCAATTTTTAGATAGCGATTTTCAATTCTCAAACCTCTTAATAAATTTTTTAAGTGAAATATATATTAGTATTATTTATGCACATGTAATGTATTTTAGGTTTTTTATATTCTAAATAGTAATTTTATATTCTATATATTAAGTTTTGTTTAATATTTATTACGAATGTTCCGGATATATAATATTATGTTTGTATATAAATTAATATTAGTACTTTTTAATTAATGGGTTGATTTTTAATTAATGTTTTTGTGCATAAATGGAATGGATTTAGTCACTATTGGGGTGATTAGAAATGGGGTGGACTTAATAGTTTAAAATTAAAAAGTTAAATGGTATGAGAAATGATATTTAAGGGATAGGAATAACCTCCCTCTATATTAATTAAAAAAAAAGATAAATATTTTTAGTAAATATTAAAGCACTCTATTTTCAATCTTTATTACCTAGGTATTGCAAATTTAAAGTTATTTATTGAATTATTATTATTATTTTTATAAAAATTTGATTGCAATTCATGCTCTTTCATCTAAAAGCATTTTGCAAAATGCAATTTTAATTAAAGGTCTTAAAAATGTATTTTGTAAACAATGAAAAACGTCGATTACATTTATACTTTTATGCAATAACAGTAATATGATAAATAAATTGTAGTTTTTTGAAATAATAGTAATATGATAAATATTAGATAATAAAATATAAAAATAATGATACAAATGAAAAAAAAATCTCAAAAAGGTTGTTCGGGAAAATGACAAAAAAATTGAGTAAAAGCGTGTTTAGTGTGCGGTGCGAGGGACCAACGTTTTTTTAAAAATATCGAAAACTTCTCAATCACGTTATTGTTAGACTTGTGATTATTCTGCCAATCATCTATAAATTAAACAAATATATATATATATATATATATATATATTAGATTGATTAGTCGCTGAAATTCAAAGTTGAAGTTATGTAATACTACTATTGATTTCTTACCATTTTCTAGTGGATTGTGGAGTGATAATGGTTAATCAATCTAGAATGTGTTTGCCATTGAAATGTAAGGATCGACTCCCTCATGTTTCATTTGAGAAATCCGGCATAAAGAAAAAAGGTGTCCAGTGGGGAGGGTTCATTTATTGGAATACCAAGAAAGGAATTCTTCAAACACAAGTTCAAGAAGAAAACAGTTTCTTCAAACCCTCTCTTAAGGCAATATTGGTTAGGTTATAACCCCCATCTATGACAAGGTTTTGCCCACTCATGTACTTGGATTCATCGCTTCCGAGGTATACCGCCGCCTCCGCCACATCGTCCGCCTCGACAATCGCCTCTTTCAAGTTTGCAATTTCACTCACAAATTCCACTACCTTTCCCTTCTCCATCCCACCTAGCCCTTCCATTAGCATTGGAGTAGCTACTCCAAAAGAAGAAATACTACTCCAAAAGGAGAAATACAATTCACTCTTATCCCATACTTCCCCCATTTCCACACACAAGTTCTTGGTAAGTCCCACAACAGCATGTTTTGAGGCTGTGTAGGCATGGGCGACATCACCATAAGTCACTGAAGCAACACTTGAGGTGAACAGAATGCTTCCTTTCTTTGCTGGAATCATCACTCTTGCTGCGTGTTTGGCGCACAGGAATGCACCAAACACATTAACGTCGAAAACCCTCTTGAAGTCATCGTATTCGGTTGTCAAAATGCTTGGATCTGGGTTACCTGTGATTAGGGGTGTCAATCATATCATTTAATGTCATGGCTTAGCGGCCCTCCTTAATTTTATCTTTCTTTTTATGACCGTAGCATGTGAAAGTGTTTGGTAATCACTATGAAAAGTCTAACTTCGGTTGAATAAGAGATTCAACACGGGACTATAGGATCACTATGGCCAATTTTTGTTTCTCGGCAACTAGTGGGTCTCACCGTCGGCCACTCCTTATCCACCCATTTCTTGAACAAGTCAAAAAATACAGAGAGTTATGGGTTGAATTTCAATGATCAGCTAAATCATTGGTACCACTTAGCTAGGCATGTGGACCATTTTCGGCTACATATGTTGTCAATAAAAGGATTTTCGGTAAAATGAATGATGATTTATCGGTGAATGCTTTGATAATTCTATTGAAAAGGAAACCGTTCAAAAAAGAAATCAATTATAGATAATCCTCGGGACATGAAATAATGTCTAGTCTTTTTTGAATAGGTGATGAATAATGTATCTTTTTTCTTTTGTTCCAATTCATTTATTATACTTTTCAAAAAAAAAAATAATTATTTATTATTGAATTTGAATGATGTTAGTTTTGATTATTATGTATATTTATTATATATTTACTAAAACTATAGCCAAAACTATATAATTTGGGAAACTTTTTTTATATAAAAATTTGGTTCCGCCTTTAATGGAATATGTAGTGTCCGTGTTGACNTATTTACTAAAACTATAGCCAAAACTATATAATTTGGGAAACTTTTTTTATATAAAAATTTGGTTCCGCCTTTAATGGAATATGTAGTGTCCGTGTTGACGGGTAAAATTGACACCCTTCCCTGTACTTCCAGCATTGCCGAACATTATGTCCTGCTTACCATGCTTGGCCATGGCAGTGTTTACGGCGTTTTCAACATCGGATTCACAGCTAACATCAGGATGGATATAGGAAACCACTTCATCATTGGCAATGTCTTCGCATATGGCTCGGCCAAGGTCGTCTTGTACATCGGCAAGAACGACCTTCGCGCCGTGTCGGATGAAAAGCCTAGCAGTGCTTTCACCAATGCCTCTGGCACCACCAGTTACCACCGCAAACCTTGCCTTCTAGCCTACAAACACAAACATACCGAAATATAAACCAAATTCATCGGTGATGGCCGGAGAAATGTTTGGCCTACCTTCTGGTGATCGGAGCTGACAAGGAGGAGCCAGTCATCATCTTCAGCTAATTGTTTCTGATGAATGGGAGACCTTACGAAATCCTCATACATATGTGTATCACTGTGTGTATAGAAATGTATAATATATGTTAGTGCCTGGTTGTAATCAAAATAAGGAAAACAGGTCAGAGGTGATGGCCAAGTCCAAAGGCTCAATTTATGTTANTATATGTTAGTGCCTGGTTGTAATCAAAATAAGGAAAACAGGTCAGAGGTGATGGCCAAGTCCAAAGGCTCAATTTATGTTATAAGTCCAGTTCAAGTTTATAGTCTGACTCCAAAAAATCCAGTGAATTCAGCCCAGTGTAGCCAATCCTGTCAAGCTCATCAGCTTTATCCGGTCAAGCTCATCAGTGTGGTCAGTCCGATCAAGCTCAGCAGCTAAGGGAGCAAGTAAGGTCATCCAAAGTCTTATCCTTACTGTCCTGGAGATGGTCAACACCCCCACCTCATCTTTTGACTGAATCTCATGAAGAGCATTGTAACTGCCTAACNACTGTCCTGGAGATGGTCAACACCCCCACCTCATCTTTTGACTGAATCTCATGAAGAGCATTGTAACTGCCTAACACGTTGAGAAGAGCTCGCCAGATCCAACAAACTAGCCAACTACTTACTAATATTTTGTCCAAATCTGTTAGGAGGACGACTATAAATTGTAAGCCCTATCAACACTTGAGGGGCAGATCATACTTTACCTGATTACGACTCTCTTCTCTCTCTCAAAGCTTGTACTTTTTGATCCTCACACCCTTAAGTTAATAAAATACCTGACAACCAAAGCCATTGAAGAGTTGACGTAGGTCGAGCTGACCGAACAACTATAAATTGTCTATGTCTCTCCATCCTCTGATATTATTTNAAGAAGGGCGCGGGGCGGCCTAGGGTTGCAGAGAGAGAAAGATGGTGGAAGCGAAAGCTAGGGTTTGCGGTGGAGCATTTATACCAAAGTTTCATAGCGCGAATTGCACTTTTTACCCCGAAAGATTTAAAGTTTTTTGTTGTGCTATCTCAAAAATTAAAATTTTATATTATACCGTTAATATATTAAAAGTGTTACAATATAAGTTTTTTGTTAGTTTTTTCGTTAGTATCAATGGATTAATATTTGACAGAAAAAATAACGAAAACTAACAGAGGGTTATATTATAATATTTTTAAAAATTTAAAACTTTTTAGAGTACAAAGTGTAAAAAAATACACTAAGAAAATTCTAATTAAATTTAAAATACTAATTTGATTTAATGAATTAATCATTGAATATGTTATTGGATACGCTTGTTCCACACCACCCTAAATATCATTTACATTCGATTTAACTCTTTAATGTCAAATTATTAAGTTTATTTTATCTATGTTAACCATATTAATAATTAGGATTAATAACATTTTTGGTCATTAAAGTTTATATTTTTTGTTGGTTTAGTCTTTAATGTATCAATTTTATCAATTTAGTTCCTAAAGTATTAAATTCACGTTATTTTGGTCTCTATATAAACGAACCGTTAAACTTTTTATAGAATGATCACGTGTTAAACACATGATACTTTCTAAAAAAATAACACTTAACCACTTTCATCAAAAAATTTAACGGTTTATCTATGTAGGGATCAAAATGATACGAATTGAATACTTTAAAAATAAAATTGATACATTAAAAACTAAATCAACAAAAAATACATATTTTAAAAATTAAAAATGTTATTAATCCCAATAACTAAGTCTATTCCTCTATACTCACCCATTAATAACTATATTCACCATATTTTCTCATCGCTCATTATATATTCTAAAGTTGGACAAAACCAATGGTTAGATAGACACTATTGTTCATGGCATTGCAATTAATCCAGTGAATCATCCTCGTGGGGGAGGTGAGAGGCGCACAAAAGTAGATAGGCCTCCGGTGTCACCTTGGTGGAAGCCCAGCAAGGCTGGATTTCGGGCAGGGGGACTATAATATTGTGTTTGGTATGACAAAAAAAATATAAGGACAGAAAATTAGAATAATAAAAAGTTAGACTGAAAAAGAGGGAGCATAAGCCATGTCTTCCTACCCAAGCAAGGGGCAGAGCTGCCCTCTGGCCCCCTTCCACTTTTGCCAACACCAGCAGGTATAATATTCCGTACAAAAATCTGAACATTGTCAAGAGAATGAACCCCATCTAGAAAATAGTTTCTGTGAATAGAATATAATGATCTTCAACTATAATAACAAAATGTGGAGTAATACTATTGAGATTTTAAAATTTAATATAATTAGTTGATTTAATGATGTGATTTCATTGTAACTGTTGAATTTAACACAAAATTTTAACGTTTAATAGGGTTCATGGTCAATTCAAATACTGTAGTGAATTATGTCTTTTAATCATATCACGTCGAACATTGTACAAAGAAGGTTTTGCGATACGATAAGCAATGATTTTGTTGTAGACTCTTTAATTAGGTAGGTAGAAATTTTTAAAAAAAAATGCATTACGGATTAAATATACGACTAAGTTGATATGTACTCAAAATTATTTTTTATTCATTCTTAATTTTTTTCCCATATCTTTATTTTATTTTTTTATTACATATATTACTTTGTTGGATATATTTTTGTACATCAAGAATCTTAATTGATATACTATATATTTAGTTTACATTGGCAGTTGCATTAGATTTGTCCTCCCCACCCCCCAAAAAAAAAAAAAAACCAAAGAAGAAATTTCTGACTCTGCCTTGTACCCAGGATTTCTTCTTCATATCCAATTCCGCACACATTTGGGTTGTCCAATCATGGTTTTTACTATATTACTTTTGCCCCTCTATTTTTATTTTCATTATTATATTATTTAATTATTTATAAATAATTTCAATTGCATTTTGGTTGGAGGTGTAATTTAAAGAGATCAACTCGAATTTAACCCAAAATTACTCAATTTTTATACAGTGATTTTCAATTCTCAAACCTCTTAATAAATTTTTTAAGTGAAATATATATTAGTATTATTTATGCACATGTAATGTATTTTAGGTTTTTTATATTCTAAATAGTAATTTTATATTCTATATATTAAGTTTTGTTTAATATTTATTACGAATGTTCCGGATATATAATATTATGTTTGTATATAAATTAATATTAGTACTTTTTAATTAATGGGTTGATTTTTAATTAATGTTTTTGTGCATAAATGGAATGGATTTAGTCACTATTGGGGTGATTAGAAATGGGGTGGACTTAATAGTTTAAAATTAAAAAGTTAAATGGTATGAGAAATGATATTTAAGGGATAGGAATAACCTCCCTCTATATTAATTAAAAAAAAGATAAATATTTTTAGTAAATATTAAAGCACTCTATTTTTAATCTTTATTACCTAGGTATTGCAAATTTAAAGTTATTTATTGAATTATTATTATTATTTTTATAAAAATTTGATTGCAATTCATGCTCTTTCATCTAAAAGCATTTTGCAAAATGCAATTTTAATTAAAGGTCTTAAAAATGTATTTTGTAAACAATGAAAAACGTCGATTACATTTATACTTTTATGCAATAACAGTAATATGATAAATAAATTGTAGTTTTTTGAAATAATAGTAATATGATAAATATTAGATAATAAAATATAAAAATAATGATACAAATGAAAAAAAAATCTCAAAAAGGTTGTTCGGGAAAATGACAAAAAAATTGAGTAAAAGCGTGTTTAGTGTGCGGTGCGAGGGACCAACGTTTTTTTAAAAATATCGAAAACTTCTCAATCACGTTATTGTTAGACTTGTGATTATTCTGCCAATCATCTATAAATTAAACAAATATATATATATATATATATATATTAGATTGATTAGTCGCTGAAATTCAAAGTTGAAGTTATGTAATACTACTATTGATTTCTTACCATTTTCTAGTGGATTGTGGAGTGATAATGGTTAATCAATCTAGAATGTGTTTGCCATTGAAATGTAAGGATCGACTCCCTCATGTTTCATTTGAGAAATCCGGCATAAAGAAAAAAGGTGTCCAGTGGGGAGGGTTCATTTATTGGAATACCAAGAAAGGAATTCTTCAAACACAAGTTCAAGAAGAAAACAGTTTCTTCAAACCCTCTCTTAAGGCAATATTGGTTAGGCTATAACCCCCATCTATGACAAGGTTTTGCCCACTCATGTACTTGGATTCATCGCTTCCGAGGTATACCGCCGCCTCCGCCACATCGTCCGCCTCGACAATCGCCTCTTTCAAGTTTGCAATTTCACTCACAAATTCCACTACCTTTCCCTTCTCCATCCCACCTAGCCCTTCCATTAGCATTGGAGTAGCTACTCCAAAAGAAGAAATACTACTCCAAAAGGAGAAATACAATTCACTCTTATCCCATACTTCCCCCATTTCCACACACAAGTTCTTGGTAAGTCCCACAACAGCATGTTTTGAGGCTGTGTAGGCATGGGCGACATCACCATAAGTCACTGAAGCAACACTTGAGGTGAACAGAATGCTTCCTTTCTTTGCTGGAATCATCACTCTTGCTGCGTNATGTTTTGAGGCTGTGTAGGCATGGGCGACATCACCATAAGTCACTGAAGCAACACTTGAGGTGAACAGAATGCTTCCTTTCTTTGCTGGAATCATCACTCTTGCTGCGTGTTTGGCGCACAGGAATGCACCAAACACATTAACGTCGAAAACCCTCTTGAAGTCATCGTATTCGGTTGTCAAAATGCTTGGATCTGGGTTACCTGTGATTAGGGGTGTCAATCATATCATTTAATGTCATGGCTTAGCGGCCCTCCTTAATTTTATCTTTCTTTTTATGACCGTAGCATGTGAAAGTGTTTGGTAATCACTATGAAAAGTCTAACTTCGGTTGAATAAGAGATTCAACACGGGACTATAGGATCACTATGGCCAATTTTTGTTTCTCGGCAACTAGTGGGTCTCACCGTCGGCCACTCCTTATCCACCCATTTCTTGAACAAGTCAAAAAATACAGAGAGTTATGGGTTGAATTTCAATGATCAGCTAAATCATTGGTACCACTTAGCTAGGCATGTGGACCATTTTCGGCTACATATGTTGTCAATAAAAGGATTTTCGGTAAAATGAATGATGATTTATCGGTGAATGCTTTGATAATTCTATTGAAAAGGAAACCGTTCAAAAAAGAAATCAATTATAGATAATCCTCGGGACATGAAATAATGTCTAGTCTTTTTTGAATAGGTGATGAATAATGTATCTTTTTTCTTTTGTTCCAATTCATTTATTATACTTTTCAAAAAAAAAAATAATTATTTATTATTGAATTTGAATGATGTTAGTTTTGATTATTATGTATATTTATTATATATTTACTAAAACTATAGCCAAAACTATATAATTTGGGAAACTTTTTTTATATAAAAATTTGGTTCCGCCTTTAATGGAATATGTAGTGTCCGTGTTGACGGGTAAAATTGACACCCTTCCCTGTACTTCCAGCATTGCCGAACATTATGTCCTGCTTACCATGCTTGGCCATGGCAGTGTTTACGGCGTTTTCAACATCGGATTCACAGCTAACATCACGATGGATATAGGAAACCACTTCATCATTGGCAATGTCTTCGCATATGGCTCGGCCAAGGTCGTCTTGTACATCGGCAAGAACGACCTTCGCGCCGTGTCGGATGAAAAGCCTAGCAGTGCTTTCACCAATGCCTCTGGCACCACCAGTTACCACCGCAAACCTTGCCTTCTAGCCTACAAACACAAACATACCGAAATATAAACCAAATTCATCGGTGATGGCCGGAGAAATGTTTGGCCTACCTTCTGGTGATCGGAGCTGACAAGGAGGAGCCAGTCATCATCTTCAGCTAATTGTTTCTGATGAATGGGAGACCTTACGAAATCCTCATACATATGTGTATCACTGTGTGTATAGAAATGTATAATATATGTTAGTGCCTGGTTGTAATCAAAATAAGGAAAACAGGTCAGAGGTGATGGCCCAAGTCCAAAGGCTCAATTTATGTTATAAGTCTAGTTCAAGTTTATAGTCTGACTCCAAAAAATTCAGTGAATTCAGCCCAGTGTAGCCAATCCTGTCAAGCTCATCAGCTTTACTCGGTCAAGCTCATCAGTGTGGTCAGTCCGGTCAAGCTCAGCAGCTCAAGGAGCTAAGGGAGCAAGTAAGGTCATCCAAAGTCTTATCCTTACTGTCCTGGAGATGGTCAACACCCTCACCTCATCTTTTGACTGAATCTCATGAAGAGCATTGTAACTGCCTAACACGTTGACAACAGCTCGCCAGATCCAACAAACTAGCCAACTACTTACTAATATTTTGTCCAAATCTGTTAGGAGGACGACTATAAATTGTAAACACTACCAACACTTGAGTGGCAGATCATACTTTACCTGATTACGACTCTCTTCTCTCTTTCAAAGCTTGTACTCTTTGATCCTCACACCCTTGAGTTAATAAAATACCTGACAACCAAAGCTATTGAAGAGTTGACGTAGGCCGAGCTGACCGAACAACTATAAATTGTCTATGTCTCTCCATCCTCTGATATTATTTTCTTGCATTTATTATTCACACTTGACAGGTGGTGTGCAAAACTATTTTGTGCATCATCAGTTTGACGCCGTCTGTGAAAAAGACTAAATTCTCAGTTTTAAACACTCCATTTGTTGAACCTATGACGATCACCACTAGATCCATGAATCAACCTGAGGATAATCCACAACGAGAGGAGGAGGTTGCTCCTCCACCTATCAACCCTGTCCCAGATGCTCCAGTTCCAAATTCTCAGCAAATGTTGGAGATTATGCAGCAGCTAGTGGCCCAAAACCAACAAATCTTGCAACTCATGCTCGCTGGACATCTACGAGCTGCACGCCCTGAGTATCAAGGAGCTCCGCGCCCTGGACATTAAGGAGTTGCACGCCCTGGACATCAAGAAGCTCCACGCCTTGGACATTAAGGAGCTCCACAACTTGCTGCTCCCCATTTGGGCACCCATGCAGGTCTGGGCGCCCCCTTTGAAGTCTCTTTGGGCGCCCCACACAGGGGAGCCCTTCATGAGAGACCTCCAACTCCTTTTATTTTCCATGGTGAAGACCCTTATCTCCAAGAAGATGATGACGAAAACCAAAGTATGGAGCATGAGAGTCATTTTCATGATCATTCCAGAGGAGCCCCCAATCACTGGGACGAGAAAATTAAGAAAGTATAAAATCAATTGGGTGACGTCTTCAACGCTATGAAGGTGCAGGAACCCGAGACAGTGGACTACCTTGTAAGACGGACAGACACGCCTTTGAAACCTAACGTGGCGAACTACCCCTCCCTCAAAAGTTCAAAATACCATTCGTAGAGACTTTTGACGGAACAAAAAATCCACTAAACCACCTCGACACCTACAAGACTCTGATGCAGCTGCACAACGTCCGAGACGAAATCATGTGCAAGGCATTTCAAACCACGTTGAAGGGGTTCGCACGACAATGGTTCGATAAGCTCCCCCCAGCCTCCATCGCCTCCTTTGCTGAGTTGAACAGGTCATTCGTATCGCATTTTATTAGGGGGCGTTGCCACCAGAAGCCTATCACCCATCTGCTTAGCAAAAAGCAGGATCGAGAGGAGAGCCTGAGGAGCTACCTCACTCGTTTTAACGAAGAGGTACTCCAAGTTGATGAGCCTGACGATAAAGTAACGATGACTCCCTTCTTGGGAGGCCTACGCTCATCCAGATTCCTTTTTTCAGTAATGAAGCGACCACCAAAGAGCATGTCAGAACTATTGGCAAATGCTCAAAAATATATGAATGCTAAGGAAATCAACAGGTCTAGGTAAGGTGAATCATCTTGCAGATCACCAGAAGCTTGACCTGCCTCTGCACTATTCTCAAACAGACAACCTCAGTATCAAGCTTAACGACTCTCTCACGGGTAGCCAAAAGCTTGACCTCTGCACTGTTCTTAAACAGGCAGCCTTAATATCAAGCTTAGCAACTCTCTTGTGGGTCGCCAAAAGATTGGCCTCTGCACTATTCTCAAATAGACAGCCTCAATATCAAGCTTAGCGACTCTCTCGCGCCAAAAGATTAGCTTCTGCACTGTTCTTAAATAGGCAGTCTCAATATCCAGCTTAGTAACTTTCTCGCGGGTCGCCAAAAGCTTGACTTCTACATTGTTCTTAAACAGGCAACCTATATCTCCAGCTGAACGGCTCTTTCACGGGTCGCCAAAAGCTTGACCTCTGCGCTGTTCTCAAATAGGCAGTCTATACCTCAAGCTTAAAGACTCTCTCATGGGTCGTCAAAAGCTAGGTCTCAAAAGGTGTAGCTCTCTCACGAGCAATTCTCCAACTCTGTTTTTTCTCTCGCGCAAGCAACCTACCTCTCCCTACAGATAATTATGTGCGATATTTTAATGTTTGGAATAACATTTTTTTTGTCATCACAACTAGGCTCACCCAAGGCACCCAAACGAGGCAGCCAAGCAGCAGTGCTTGACGCTCTATGCTCCCCCAAACAAGGCAGCCCAACACCTAGAAGGGTGCCTGACATTCTATGCTCGCCCAAATGAGGTAGCCTAGTACTTGGAGAGGTGTCTGACCACCTTTGCTCGCCCAAACGGGGCAGTTCAACGCTGTCTGGCCCTCCAAAGTTGCACAAAACAGTTCCAAAGGAACCCAGATCAGCGCCTGAAGTGGCAACTCCATCTCCTGATGCCCAGATATCCCAGGCTGCACCTCTATCTCCTGATGCCCAGGCATCCCAGGCTAAACCTCTATCTCCTGATGCCCAGACATCTCAGGCTGCACCTCCATCACCTGATGCTCAGGCATCCCAGGCTGCACCTCCAGCTTCTGATGCCTAGGATCGCGCCCAGACAACCCCTGCTGGCGCCCAAGTTGCACTTCCAGGTCACCCAAGGCAGCCCCAGGCTCACCCAGAACATTACTTGCTCGCCTAATTTTCTGCTCGAAATTTTGATCGTAATTTCTGTTATGTTACTCCAAATGAGGCTTATAATATATCAAATTGAAGCTTTCAGCAAGCCCTACAAGACATCTAGCCTTTGGCTGTGATTGATTCTATAAAAAGTTCAAAAAAGACTTGGAAACAGATGTTTTGGCCTCCTAAATTTTTTTCGATTGTGCCGATCAGCCAAAAATTCAAACTTAATTGAATGCCCTCCTTTTCAAGTTCCATTGGACACAGGGCATTAGGGGACAAATGATGGGCCAAGCACAAAGGCCCAACTCATGTTACAAGCCCAGTTCAAGTTTATAGTCTGACTCCAAGAAATCCAACGAATCCAATCCAGTGTGGCCAACCCTGCCAAGCTCATCAGCTCTACCTGGTCAAACTCATCAGTGTGGTTAGCTCGGTCAAGCTCAGCAGCTCAAGGAGCTAAGGGAGCAAGTAAGGTCATCCAAAGCCTTATCCTCGCTGCCCTAGAGATGGTCAACACCCCACCTCATTTTTTGACCGAATCTCATGAAGAGCACCGTAACTGCCTAGCACGTTGAGAAGAGCTCGCTAGATCCAACAAACTAGCCAACTACTTACTAATATCTTGTCCAAATCTGTTAGGAGGGCGACTATAAATTGTAAATCCCACAAACACTTGGGGGGCAGATCATACTTTACTTGAGCACGACTTTTTCCTCTCCCTCAAAGCTTGTACTATCTGCTCCCCACACCCTTGAGTTAATAAAATACCTAGCAACCAGAGCCATTGAAGAGTGGACGTAGGTCGAGCTGACCGAACCACTATAAATTGTTTGTGTCTCTCCATCTTCTAATATTATTTTCTTGTATTTATTATTCACATTTGACAAGTGGTGTGCAAAACTATTTTATGCATCATCAAGATGTATTAGTTTACTCTATCCTATCCCCCTAATACTCTTCTTGTCCGCAAAACAAACGCACCAGTATCAAGGGGATTAGAATCTGTGGGTAATGGCACATTATCTAAAAGATTAGTTTTTCACAAGCTAATTTAAAATGTTATAAGGTAATTTCATGTGGGGGAGACGTTGCTGTCAAGGTATGCAACTTGATGAGTTCTTTAAATGGAAGACTGCAAGTTGTGCCCATGTTCTAGCTACCAACTACTTGTGCATAATGAAACACACTAATTTAAAATCATGGAAAAATGACAAGACGGAATCTACCTACAACCTAGACAACAGACAGAACAGAAAAAAACATGTCATATATGTATATATATATTTTTGGTTACAATGTGTTTAGATTTGTGTTGACTACTCTCCTGAATTTTGAATCAATCAGGGTAACTCGAGCTAGGTTAAAAACATGTATCCTAAAGAATAAGGCCGACTAATCCTTCAAGAGTGTAAGAAGTATTGAATCTAAGACTTCTTACTTAGAAGAGGACAAAATTGACAATTAAATCACCTTTAAAAGACTATCGATCGCTGCTTGATTTCTGAATTGGAATCTTTAGGTAAGTCCTGATGACCCTAGTGTGGGAGATGCCAACAATTTTGTCCTTTGTTTGTGACCACCCGATTCAATCATGTGCATTACACTTTCATTCGATTTTATTTAATTACTAGTTATTGCCTGTGCCTGAAGACACAGAGTAATTAAAAATGATAAATAATAAACATATTTATATTTATATTCAAAATCAAATCACAGACATAGAGAAGAGAGATAAATGAATTTAAACGTTGGTTGTAATGGGAGTGAGAGGTGGTGGGCGGCAATGGTGGGGATAAGAGACGGTGATGGTTGTGATGGGGGGCAATGACCGTGGTGGCAGTGGCGGCGGCAGTGGCGACAACAGTGGCAGCGACGACAGCGATGATAGTGGCGACGGTGGTGGTGGTGGCGGCGATGGCAATGGCGATAACGGTGATGGTAGTGGGGATGACGATAGCGATGGCGGTAGTGGTGGCGGCGAGGGTGGTGGTGGCGGCGATGGCGACAGTGGCGACAACAGGGGTGGCGGTAGTAGTGGTGGGGGTGGCGGCGACGGCGGTGGTGGTAGATGTAGTGGTGGTAGAGGTAGTGGTGGCGGTGGTGGTGATAGAGGTAGTAGTGGGACGGTTTCAAAATACTATTTTTTTAAAGTATTTATGTGAAATAATTTCTAAAATTACTTTTAAAAAAATCACTCTAAATACATTTTTGAAGCTTATTTTTTTTTTATTAAATTTAGAGTGTTAATATTAGCCGTTAGATTAACTTTAAAATAAAATTTAAAGCGATCTTAACCGTGAATAGCAAAAAATATTTTATTTATCTTTTAAGATTTAAATTATAAATTATTTTATTATATATTATATATATAATCAACGACCATGTACGTCTGAGGAGCCAACTTGTTACTAATGGGCTTCACTTGCATCTGTAATAGGCAATTTTTAATTCACATCTCATATGTTTTTGCGCTAATCAAGGTCAGTTCAAACATTATTTTTATTATTATTATTATTTTTTAGGTTATTGTTCAAATAAGTTTTATTATTTTTTATTTTGCAGAATTATTTTTAAAATAATATAACTAAACAATTTTTGCGACACAAAAAAACATGGAAACACATTTTTCTATAACTTTTCTCAAAAATTATTTTTAGATACTAATTTTTAAGATGTTATTCAAATACACCCCAAGTCTTCTCCCTTTCTTCTACCTAGGTTTTTAAATTTTATCTCACACACTTTTCTCGTCCATTTCTGTTACATCCCTAATTTATATTACAAGTTGAATCATCTAATTTTTTTTATTATTTGTGGTTCATTGATATTTTTTTTAGATCATATATTTTGAAAAAAATTCACCAATATTTTTTTTTAATAATGGGTACACATTAATTTCAAATAATGTAATTAAAAAAAGAGAAGAAAAAATTAATATTGGATACAATGAGATCGAATTATTAGATACTCAAATTTTATGTTATATCGTGTCTTTATGTAAGAGGTATAATTAGTGCTTATCTATCCCAGATCCTCTGTACTGCAAGTTTATTCAATTTTATTTAGTGGGAGATTACCCATTGTGCATTGATAAAATGCTCATTCATAAATAATGGGTATTTATGAATTTGACTTGAATTTATATAATCGACAAGTTATTATTGAGTAAAATTTAATAAAAATGCAAATGAGAAAATTTTAATCCTGACCACATTACTAATACATACCATGGATGTTTAGTACGTACCCATTTAAATGCAGACTGAAACTGAGTTTGGATCACTTGAATTTGTGCCGAAAGTCCAGAAATGAATTTAAATTAGGGAATATAGAAGTCTTTACAATTTTTTATTTGGGTAAAAGTATAAGTCAAAAACTTATTTAGGATAAAGTACATATTTTTTAAAAATGCCACTATTGTCATAGGTAAACAACATATATATGGAAACCCTTTTGTATTTTTTCTTTTTTTTTTTTGGCTACAATTTAGTAATGAGAGGTAAAATAGGGGTATATTTTTTCTAGAGCAATGCTATAGGGACCTAATGATGTGGTTAGGGGTGTTAAAATTTTCGACTGGCCGCAAGTTCCTACCCTATCCGACCCTACTCTACCCTATTAAACGGCTAGTCAAAAAAATCAGATAGGAATGCGGAAGAATTTTTGGTGTTCCGATTAGACCTTCGTCTAAGTCATTTCAACGCCTCACTCGCCTTACACCTCACACCTCACACCTCATGCCTCCTCAATCAATCCATTGCGCTTCACGCCTCACACCTCAAGAGTCCTTCATCGTTCCAGTCCAGATTTCTAGTCCCGATTCCTACCCAGGTACTCTCTCTCTCTCTCTCTACTCGACCTGTTGTGGTCTGGCTTGGAAGGTCTGATCATAGACTTTATCTATGCGACCTTAGTTCCTCACGAATCGTCTGGTCTGATTCGTCGGATCTTAGTTGCAGATCTGTGATGACAATTTTAGGAATTTGTTCCCTCACAGTCTCAAATGACTTTAGGTTTTCACCGTCTTTGCCGCCTGCTACTTTCCCGTATTATCCATGTTTGTGTGTGCTTTTTGCCTTTGCATCATTCTTTGGAAGAAATTTGGTAATAATGTATGTTCTTCTCCTAAGAGCATCACATGGTATTCGCTTGATTGTTCATTGCATGTACGCTGTGGCTATCATTTGAGAGTGCTTGTTTATGTGATGACCACATATGCCTATTGATTTTTTAGACACATTTTTTATTGCTTTTAGGGAAACTAAATTGGAAGATTCCATTTTATTTTAGGAAACTCCATATTGTAATTTTTTTTTCAGAATCCCATCTGCACAATGGAAATTATTTGTGGTTTGGGAGTAACAGGTTGTGGAGAACTGAACCAGGGGGGAAAAAAAAAATTCTTTTACCGGCGTTCATACGACAGATTTTCGAACTTCTCCGGTTGCCAGCTCCGACAAACAACGAATTTTATAGCTTTTCAATAAACACCATTAATTTTCTTGATGCCAGAACAGACGACCCGACCCTTGGAACAAACGTTGTGTTTAGATTTTAATGGCGTTTTGACTGTTCTTTGCCTGTGTTTATAAACCCCGACGTTTGTCAAAATTCTAGTAGTGGACATATGCCTTTTTGATGTTACAACAACCAAATTGTTAGATTAATGATGCATTGTGTTCCATATTTATCAGGCATATGTATACCTTATGCTACTTTTTTGCAACCCAGCTTGCTTCAGACGCGGTACTAGTGAAAAACTTTCGCATAACTATTTTATGGATAATTTTTTGCTTTGAAGCAATTATTCTTACTCTGTATATTTATGGCACTGGTTCAATTCCATTCGTGTTTATGAGGTCTCTTACAGCTCAAAATGCTTCAGTGAGAGGGGTGTTGGAATATGTGAACTACAGTTGGTAGTCAAATTTGAAATATATAAAACTCTAATTCTTTGGTTAAATATTGTATTATTCATGACATATATTATAGATGCATTTTTGTGAAATTATTATGTATTAAATATTGTTTTATTATGATGCATGCATACATATATTACATTGATATAATTTGATATACTTGAATGTTTGGGTTGAAGTGTTGACCATGAGAAAAATATGTCTTCGGCTGAGATGTATGTTCAAGATCAAATACTTACAAATTTCATAAATAGGTACCGCAAGTATATGGCTGAGAAAAGTAATATGGACAATAAATCAGAGTTGTATCGATATTTGATGGAAGATGTTAAATTTATTTGTGCCAATTTTGATATTTTGAATTGGTGGAAAGTTAATTCTTCTAAATTCCCGATTTTTGCCAAAATAGCTCATGATATGTTAGCTATTCCCACTTCTACGGTGGCATCAAAATCGACCTTTAGCACTGGGGGTCGTAATTTAGATAATTTTCAGAGTTGTTTGACACCCAAAACAGTTAAAGGTCTCATATGTGCACAAAATTGACTTCAATCATCATCCATCGCTTATGACTTTGAAGATGTTTTGGAGGATTCAGAAAACTATAAACTAGATTCAGGTTTTTATACTTTTATTGTTACTTTTTTATTATTGTTGTTGAGTTTTTCGTATCTAATTTTTTTCCATACTTTTTTTTATCTCAGAAACAATTGCAGAGACAATTGCAATTTCTCTTGAATGAAAAGAGGTGAAAGACACTAGCAAAAAAGGTGTTATTTGACTTTTTTATATTTTTTTTAGTAATTATAAGAGTATTTGTTTGATATAATTTATATTATAACATTGTTATTGTTGTGGATATTTGAGTTGTTAAAACATGAATTTATTTTTTGTGTAAGTTGTATGATTTGAGGTGAACTGGTGATTTGTGGTGAACTGTCACAGGTGGAGCAATTATAATTTTAATGTATTTCGTATATTTTAAATTTAAAATAATTGTTATTATATTTGTGTAACAATTATGGTGGATTGATGTTGTAACAATTATGGTCAATTGATGTTGTAACAATTATGGTGAATTGATGGCTAAAACAATTATAATTGTTGTTGTAGTTGGATTGAATCTGAAATTGAATTAGTCCGATTGATGGCTAAAACAATTATAATTATTGATTTATTGTGTTATTAAATTGGTGTATGTTATTTAATTAAATTGTTAAAATAATTTAAAAATTAATAACTACAAAAATATTTACTCAATTTCCTACCCGATTAATCGGGTAGGAAGTCGGGTAGAAAGCCACCCCTGATCAGGTAGGGTAGACCAAGAAAAAATTATTCTGCAACGTTGCGGGTAGGAAGACGGAAGATTATATTTCCTATCCGTAGAGTAGGGTGAACACCCCTACATGTGACTTCAATACAACTATTGGATTAGTTGTGAGTTCCAATGTTAAATGGAGCCCACAACCGATCCAATTGTTATATTGAATTAGATCCTTAGATTAGGTTCCCAAATTAGATTCAAATAGCATTTTTCTTTTTTTCTAACAATTTCTCTCTCTCTCTCTCTCTCTCTCTCTCTCTCTATTTTCTCTTATTCTATTTATATTAATATTACAACAATACAATTATACTGATCAATTATATCAATCGATTACAATTGTCATATAATACACTAAACAGTTATTCATGCGTTCTAATAAACCAAACAGTTACATAAAATTATGACATCAACTCAATTTGTCATTCAGTTGTTTATATAAACTAAATAGTTGCATCATTTAATATTACGGTATCGTTACACCATTATGCCTTAACAATTGCATGAGACTGTGATTGTTACACCCATTAAAAAAATAGTTACACCAATTAAAAAAATAGTTACACCCATTAAAAACAGTTACACACATTAAAAAAATTGTTATACCCATTAAAAAAATAGTTACTCACATTAAAAAATAGTTACACATATTAAAAAATAGTTACACTCATTAAAAAAATAGTTACACCCATTAAAAAGAATAAAAAAGTTCATTTTTTCCTACATCCCAACAACAAACAATACATAATATCTAACAAAACATCTTGACTGATTCTCTTTTTTTTTTGGGGGGGGGGGGGAATTCCGGGTTTGATCTATCATTATAGTAAAAAACTTTATTCCTATTGGTCCAATGACGTGGAAGTAAGATTGGTGGCATGGGACGACATATATATATATATATGAGAAAAGTTGTCTGTCACTCGTAATGATATTATATCATCCAGTAAAGTCAGGCACTTTACCCAAGTAAAGCAGCCAACCATCAGCATCTAATCTGCCTTTCCACCGAAAGCAAATTCTTCATCCAGCAGCAAGGGTCCACCCCTATATTAGTCAAAAGTTACCAAAGTAAAAGGCTTTTCACTCTTATTTTTTCACTGAAAGTTAATGTGAAAAATATTTTACCTTAGTAAAAGCAACAAAGATAGTCAAAAGAGTAATCATTCCAAAATTCCCATGAAGGCTCCTCACAACTATATAAGGGTTTCAGTCTTCACCAGCAAATCAAGTTTTTGCTCCAGCAAAACCACATTACAAGTCAGTATACACTATCATTCCCTTCTCTCATATTGTATCTCTAATCTTCATAACGATGCAAATGAAGAAGCAGATTTCTAAAAGTGTGGTCTCAAAAGGTTTGATTACGATAGCAACTGTCTATCTCAAATAGTATTTACGACAGTAAGATGCTGTTGTAAATAAGTTGTCACAAAAAATTTGACACTTTTGTTTTTATCACGGCGGCAAAAATGTTGCTTCAAATACCATATTTGACTGTCGTAAAAAATATAAGATATATTTATGATGGCAACGATGTCGCCACAAAAAAAAATAAAAATTAACTAATGTTATATACCCTGTGCATATATACACTCCATACAACTTTTTTTTTTTTTGGTAGGGGAGGGGGAAAAGAGGCTTGAACCTTTGACCTCAAGAAGACAAAATTTTCACAATGTAAAGAGTACCATTAGACCAAAGACTCATTGATATCCATACAACTACCCAATTTAATATATAGATAAACACAAAAATAAATATAATCAACATTTTAAAAAACATAACAATATTTTTATATCCAAAAACAAATCCCAAGAGTTAAAACAAAATGTAAAATATGCATTTTTATAAAACATAACGATCTATAAGTACAAGAAATTAATGCAAAAATTTGAACATCCTTCCCAAATCATCTACTCTCTCAGTGACATCTGAAAAAAATATAAAATTATTGTTACTATACTGAAATAATATTTATATACACATATAAAATAAAGAACTAAAAAAAGTAAGAATATACATAAACAGAGGGCCACACAATATTTCTCTGAACGTCTTGCCCAATTATGTAAATGATATATAAACGAGTTATATCGTACACATTTTTTTTAATTGGTTTCACCAATACCTAATTCGTTTATAATTATATCGTGACGGGTCTACTCGTTTACTAAACAGGTGATTTAAGGAAGATTCAAACCCACTAATTTTATGTCGTGTTAAGGGGTCGTATCATATTTTGATATCCCTAGTTTTGATATAAAAAATTAACTTTGTAGAGTTTAATTTTTTTTTTCTTTGAACCAGAAATTGTCTTTTGATATTAAACTACGTAATTTTATAAAATATTACTTGTAACATGAAAAATAGTTGTGACAATACAAATTTTTTTTAGAGTTTTTCTTCTTTAAACTATAAACTATTTTTTAATCTAAAACAACATTTTAATGTTTTATGAAATTTTATATACGACGGAAAAATTAGATGCCATAAATATAATTTTTTTTTTTAATTTATAAAATATTATTTGAGACAGGAAAAACAGTTGTCTCAAATACAAAATTTTCTTTTAAGTTTATAACACTATTTACGATAGAAAAAATAGTTGTCACAAATATTAACACAAACACGTTTTTTGTGACGACAAACATAGCCACCACAAAAAATTGTCTCAACTACGTCTTTTGTGACAACGAGCACATCTATCGTAAAAAATTTGTCACAAAAGGTCCTTATTCTTGTAGTGAATTGAATTAATGCAGCGTGGTACAACTTTAGTTTCCATGTTAAAATCCTATCAATTATCCCTACCCAAAGTCAGAGCAATAAAGTCACATTCCAATACAAAACCACCACAGGAAATAAAAGATACATGATTAAAAAAAACAATTGCAATAGAGATCTAGAAACAAATAGAGAGTTATCAAGACAAAATCTAAAACTACTCTCAGACAGTCGTCAGTGCAAATGCCAAGTAAACACTTTAATATAAATAGTAGTTTCTCTAGAGCAAGCTTGTAATGCCTAACTTCTCCAAAAAGATCAAATTAGCATGACAATTTGGTTCACTTCAAGTTCAAAATTGTACCAACTTCATCCAAATACACATAAAATTAAGAAAACCAAAAAAAACCAAAAAGAAATACCAAATACCCATCAAACCTAGTAAGTTTTAGTATTGACTTTTCAATAGCTCAACTTAAACCAAATCAGACCAAACTTCAAAATTACAAAACCAAATATAAATTTCAAAATGTTTTGCGTTAAAACTCAGATCATACAAAACCAATGCACTTATGCATAATATTACCATCACGCAACAAACTATGGTTAAATCTAAACATTCATAAGTTTTACAACTCTAATCATTAATCACCCAAAAGCTAAAACTCAGTTATCAACTTTTGACCATAAAGCATACACAGAAGCCTTATCAAGTAGTGTTCCCAAAGGTGATTCAAGGAATTTTTCTTCAAGGGATTGTCTGACACCATCTAAATATGCTATCCGCTTCTCGTCAAGCTTTATAGCATGAACTTTACTTTCTGGACTTGTATTTAGGAACCTAAATAAAAATTGTTTATCAAACCGAACCTAATTACAGTCAAACACAATCAAATTAAAAAATAATTGAGACTTTCCAAAATCATATAGAATTTGCATATTAATTGGGCAAGATGCAAAGGAAAATGAAGTAAAGGACTACACTTACTCCAAATGACCCACTACACAAAAAGTTGTTTTTCTGTCAGGACCATATACTTACAGATATAAGAGACTGCTCTCTTATAGGCTTCACTCCTCTTGAGCAAGATCCACGATCGTTAAAACCACACTCAGTTGAACCTAACTGCAACCAGAATCAATTTGTCGGATTAGAGGCCAAGACAAATAATAAAAAATATAAAGTATTAAAATGCAGAGTGAGCCCAAAAAAATAATAATAAAAAAGTTGGTGTCAACTTGCAAAATTCAAAACACAACCATTAAAATGAATCGAATTTGCTTAAGTATTGTCAGAATAGAACTGAATTCACAAAATTTGCATAATAACAAAAAAGTCAACAAAAGCATGGGTGTTGTCTGTGTGTGAGGAAAATATGTGTGCGTTGTGACGTAGAGTGGGTCTGTGAGTGAAAGGGGTAGAAAGGACAAGAGTGTATGTTTGTGTGTGTGTGTGTAATGTTCATGCTCTATTTTCAAAAGTTTACAGAAGAAGGGCGAGAGAGAGCAATGGATTTATAGAGGATGGAGGGAGAGAGAAGAGATTTGGGGAATAGATTAGGGCATGAATTGGGTGAGACATTAGGGCAAGATACATTGTGGCATGGAAAAGAGATCACATGCCTTCTCATATGGAAAGGAGATTGCAGAGATCACAGGCACAAATGTTCGCTTCGCTGCGTGTCTGTGTGCGTCAATGAGAGAGAGAGAGAGAGAGAGTCACCAATATAACACTTTTGGAATATAAAAATCATTAAATTCAATACACCACAGTCAAAAACACAAACACAAAAGCCATGTCCACCCAAGCCCTAATTATCAAACAGAATATGAGTAAAACTCTAATAATTAAACAAATTGGATAGACCCAGATCACCATACAAAGTTCGTAGCAATACAACCAACAAATTCCACGAACATAAATAAATAGATAAATCAGGAATCTAATAACATTCAAGCATTCACCAATGAACTCAAAAGGATTGGATAACGGTGTTGCGTGTGTGTGTGTGCGTGAGAGAAAGAGAAAGAGAGAGAGAGAAGTACCTGAGCAATGCAACAGGATGGATTGGGGGCTCGATGTGAGATGGTTGTCGTGGAGGTGGGTGGGGGCTAAGAAGCAAGAAGAGGGGGCAAGGAACGGAAAGGGAAACATAGAGGTAAGGGAAAGAGAGAGAAGGGGAAGGGATACGAAGAATACCTTGATGGTGGCTCCTATGGTTATCTGGTGGCTATTATTTGGTAACTCCTGCTTCCAGAAAGAGTGCTTCCAGAAAGAGAAGAGAAAAGTGAAAAGAGAAAAGAGAAAAGAGAGGGGTAGGAGAGAACAGGGCAACATGTGTGTTTTCTACATGTAGAGAGAGGAAGAGGCGTGATTGAGAGATTTTGAGAATGAGTTTGGAAGGCGCTGGGATAGAGGCGTGAGAGATTAGGAGAGAGAGGTAGAAGTGAGATTGGGGAAGAGAGAGAGAGGCATGACTCAGACAAATAAAGGGATGATGAAGAGAGATTTGGGGAAAGATAAAATCCCTATAATTAAAAAAGGAAATATTGTTGGATGGAAAAACAAAATTCAGTACTCATTGTAAACCGTTAGATCAAAATTGTTGAGATGATCCGAACTGTCTTTTATGTTGGGATTACGTTTTTCATTGACTGTGTTTATGTTTTGTCTCAAAACAATCTATACCTCTCTTTATCCCTGAATTCAAACTCAGCTCTACGTCATTATATATATAAATATACTTATACTTTGCACTCATACTCTTTCATTTTCATTTTCTAGAATGAAATACCTCTAATTTTGCTTTCTCTCGCTCTATGTGAATTCCTATTTTACCTTCAATTATTATTGTTAATCTTTATATATTTATTTCTTCAAATAATTGTCAATGATGACTACATAAATTAAGGAATAGTGTTTAGGTAAAAAGGATTTTAATTCATTTTGAAATTTGTACTTAAACATAAAAAGTTTTATAAAAATTGTACTTAATAGAATAAATAACTTATTCATGCACTTTTGCTCAAATAAGTCTAAAAATTTATACACACACCTAAAAAACCCTTTCAAAGGGGAATTTATAAACCGGTACAATTTTTTAGACTTATTTAGGTAAAAGTACAAGTCAAAAACTTATTTAGGATAAAGTGCATATTTTTTAAAAATATCACTATTGCCATCGGTAAACGCCATAAAGATGGAAACCCTTTTGTATTCTTTCCTTTTTTTTTGGCTACAATCAAGAAATGAGAGGTAAAATAAGGGCATATTTTTCCTAAGAATTTTTTTTTCTCTCTCTCTATTTTCTTTTACTCTATTTATATTAATATTACAACAACACAATTACACTAATCAGTTATATCAATCAGTTATAATTATCATATAATATACTAAACAGTTATTCATGCGTTCTAATAAACCAAACAGTTACACACAATTATAAAATCAACTCAATTTGTCATTCAGTTATTTATATAATAGTTGCATCATTTAGTATTGCAGTACCGTTACATCATCATGTCTTAACAATTGTGCAAGACCGTGATTGTTACATCCATTAAAAAAATAGTTACACAAATTAAAATAGTTACATCAATTAAAAAACTGTTACACACATTAAAAAAATAGTTACACACATTAAAAAAATAGTTACACCCATTAAAAAAATAGTTACACACATTTGAATAATTATGATAAATTACCTTTAAAACTATTTAATTATGAGAAAATACTTTGATTAAAATATTTTATAGATAAATCATCTTGACTTTAAGTATATTATATTTAGATATACATTAACAGATTTTTAAAAATTTCCTTTACTAAAATACTTTTTTTTCATATTTATTGGGTTGTTTAAATTGAGAGTTCCTTTTTTATGTGATTTACTTTATTATATTAATAGTTTCTTATTTTAATAGATCATCATATTTGAATTTAGAATTTAAATCATATGAATTATGATTCAAATTCATATACATTTGAATTTTAAATGTAAATTCATATTATTATATTTCAACGGTCAATGTAAATCTTCAGCTTCTGATTTTTTTCTTCTACATCAACATTTGTTGTTCTTCGTTAACAGAAAGTACTTCGACCTCTAGTTTTATTTTTCTACATCAACGTTTGATATTTTTTGTCTTATGGAACGTCTATCGTTTACTTCAATTCAAATTTGAGTATAATGTACCGAATAGCCTTCGTTTTAAATTATAGTGTATAACATTAAGAATCTGGTTTTGTCATTTTTTTTTCTCATGTTTACATGTACAATGCATGTATCTGTCTAATGTCATTGTGATCATCTACATCTTCTCTTGAACATTTTTTTTAATATCACAGTGTGACAAGAACAACATTTAGCCTAGTGTATAAATTAGGAAATGTAATTGCACATTTATTTATCACAATGTGAAAAATAAAATTTTGTCCATTTTCATTGTCACACATGAAGATTTTTTTTGTCCTCGCCATTTTTGATTGTTAATGTTTTTGATTTGGTTGAAATCTCATGGATTTTATGACATTTTTTTGTGATAAATTTTGTTTAAATTTCAAAACTTATATTTTTAGTGATATATTAGTTGTAAAATTCAATGATTTTGTGCATGACTTCCGATTGTTTCGAAATGGGATTAGTTACCTATGTTTTGCTGGATTTTAAGGGATTAGTTATAACATTTTTAGTGATATATTAGCAATGCACGACATGCGTTGAACGTAAATAAATTTAAATAATAAATTAAAAGTCAAATAATTAATTTATATTTTAATGGTTACTAAATTTAATTATTAATTTATTCTATAAAACTTTGAGTGCGTAATCTGTCAATTATGTAGGTATCTCCTTGACTCTTTTAGGCATTTGGACACTAATTATATTTTTTTAAAATAGATTGATTGAATTGCTTATAATACTATTATATTATTGCATACCAAAAAATAAAATATAATATATATTTGACTATGAAATTCAATCTGATAACTATATTTGTATAATAATTTAACACTCACACACACACAAATATATATAATTTTAATTCTTCATATAAATATATAAAATTGTATGTAATTGTATAACTAATAAATGAATTCAAAAGAATTTAGAAATAGTTATAAAAAAAGTCTAAAATAAGTTGAATGTCAAATAAGAGTAAAAATATAAAATTAGAAGAAAGTATATATATTATTGGATATAATTGACTTTATTATAATAATTAGAGTCAAAATAGGAAATCAAAATTTTTTTCATTTACTTCTATATAGATATAGAAAATTGTATATAACTATACTACTAATAAATGAGTTCAAAAGTATTTAGAAGTCCTTATAAAAAGTTCAAAACAAGTTAAAAGTAAAATAGAAGTACAAAACAAAAATTAGATGAAAGTATATATATTGGTGGGTATAATTGATTTTATTATAATAATTAGGGACAAAATAAGAAATCAAAAATTTTTCACAGATGTTGACATTTATTTTTTTTAAAATTAAAATAGATTGATTGAATTGCTTATAATACTATTATATTGTTGCATACCAAAAAATAAAATATAATATATATATTTGACTATGGAATTTAATCTGATAACTATATTTGTATAATAATTTCAGATATATATATATAATTTTAATTCTTCATATAAATATATAAAATTGTATGTAACTGTATAACTAATAAATGAATTCAAAAGAATTTAGAAATCGTTATAAAAAAAAGTCTAAAATAAGTTGAACGTCAAATAAGAGTAAAAATATAAAATTAGATGAAAGTACATATATTAATGGATATAATTGACTTTATTATAATAATTATGGTCAAAATAGGATATCAATTTTTTTTTATTTACTTCTATATAGATATAGAAAATTGTATATAACTATACTACTAATAAATAAGTTCAAAAAAATTTAGAAGTCCTTATAAAAGAGTCCAAAATAAGTTAAAAGTCAAATAGAAGTACAAAACAAAAATTAGATTAAAGTATATATATTGGTGGGTATAATTGACTTTATTATAATAATTAGAGATAAAATAAGAAATCAAAAACTTTTCACAGATGTTGACATTTATAAGTAGTATAAATTAGTTGATCGTTAGTATTATTTTGTGGATATTTTTGTCACTCCCAGAAATAAGGGACTTATGTACAAAACTATTTTATTAAACATTTTTACACAATTAAGTGTTATATTGAGTACTGGCCTTCAAAAAATTCCTATATATTATTCATAATAAAGTTATTTAGATCTAAAAATTTAATCTAATTTATTAATTTAATTTTATTGTAATTATTAAATTAATACTAATTTTTAATATTTAATGGTATCCTCAATCAAACTAATAATTATAATAGATTAAATCTCAATATCATTGTTGTATTATTAATCTTGCAAACTTTGAAACTAATTAATTTTGCAGCCAAAATTTGTCATGGTCCCATTTAAGGACTTGACTATGGTATGAAAAAATTTTTGATACCGTATTTATATGACTGTTTTAACATTTTTTATGGGTAATTTTATAATAAAAAAATTTATAATTATGATGACTTATCATTTTATAATAAAAACCAATGAAAAAGTGCCACTTCAGCCCTTTGTCCGAAAAAACCACGTCATCAAATGGCTTTAACAGAGTTAACCAACGTTAACTCTACAAATTAAGAAGACAAGAAGCAGCCCAAATGTGCACAGCCTTGACATGGGTATGCCACGTGGTATGTTAAACTTACCCAAAATTTTTGTTACATATATTCTGAAATCAGAACAAATCAAAATAATGTTCGAGTAACGTAATTGTGATCTAATTTATTGACCTAATTCACTATAATTTTTATATTGATTGTAGAGCCTATTAAATATTAGAACTTGTTGTTCATTCAATGATTCTATTGAAGCTACATCACTATGTCAATAAATTATGTCAAATTTTTAGGTTCAAATAGTATTATTCATAATTTTAAGAGTAACTCAAGTGATACTATGAACTAATTATAAACACAGATATTTTAAGTTAGAATATTAATAACTTCTTGAGCTCAGTCCCAATATAGATGACATCTTTTTGACCAAACGAAAAAAAGATTAATTGAAATGAGCGAAAATTGACCAAACATTTTTTACAGTTGAACCAAAAATAAAAAAATTCTTAAAGTATTTACTTTAGTCCCTAATCAGATAATTCGTTAAATTTTGAGTGAAGTGATTATGTGTCATTTGTTTAGACGGTATTACGTGTCTAATACATGATTATTCCGTTAAAAATTTAATGATTTGTCTATGCAAAAATCAAAATAACACATAATTGAATCCAAATTGTTTAAGGATTAAATTGACAAAATTAATTAAAAGAAAATTAAATTGATAAAAAAAATACTTTAGGGATGAAAAATAGAAACAAATTTGGTTCAAGACGTCAAATTTTTAAGCATCGCCCTGAAAGACTGATTGGTGGTGCTATAACCACCGTCCACCACCAGGTTCATCCCGCTCACATACTTAGACTCGTCACTGCCCAAATACAGCGCCGCCTCCGCCACATCCTCCGCCGTCTGCACCGTCCCTTTCAAATTCGCAGCCGCACACAGCAACTCCTCCAGCTTGCTCTTCTCAATCCCCATAGCATTCGTCAACAACGGAGTAGGCACAGCACATGGAGATATGCAGTTCACTCTTATCCCATACTGACCCAGCTCAGCACACAAGTTCTTCGTCAACCCCACCACGGCGTATTTCGACGCCGTGTAAGAGTGCGGTGACTCGCCGGAAACCACGGCAGCAAGGCTTGAAGTGAAGAGAATAACCCCCTTTTTCGCCGGAATCATTACCCTAGCGGCGTGTTTGGCTCCCAAGAAGGCACCATAGACATTAACTTCGAAAACCCTCTTGAAGTTTTCATTATCAGCAGTTACAATGGTGAAATCCAAGTTTCCAGATATGCCGGCGTTGTTGAACATGATGTCAAGCTTGCCGTACTTGGAAATGGCGGCGTCGACGGCGTTTTTGACGTCAGAGTCTGAAGTGACGTCGCAGTGGACGTAGGTGACATTTTCATGGGAGCCTAGGTCTTTAAAGATAGACAAACCTAGGTCATCTTGAACATCGGCAATGACAACCTTAGCTCCATGCTTGTGGAAGAGTCTTACTGTACTTTCTCCAAATCCACTTGCACCACCGGTGACTATGGCCACCTTCCCTGCTAACCTGCAATTTATTCATATGCACTGATATATTAATCTGTATACCTGTTAACAGGAATTCGACACGAACCAGTACCGACAAAAATTCAAAAATAACATCACTATGACACTGATTATTGAGAACGATACAGTACAAATAGAAATGACACGATCACATATGACAGATTAGCTAATATTGTAAGGAGAAACTAAAGAATTTAAACAACTAAAAACAGAATGACATGACACACGGCACAGAATCATCAGCTGAAAAAAAATAACATCACACGAAAATGATAGAATAAGAGAGTATAATTAATGGAAGAAACAAAAGGTTGGACAACTTGAAGAGGACAAGTTGGGTAGGACAAACAAGCTACCTTTGGGCAGAGGGAGCTGATGAACAAGAACCATTCATTTTGGAAACTTATGTTTCAGATGAAATGGGAAGCTTTGAAGTTTGAACCAATGAAAACTCCAAAGGGGATAAGGGGGGTTATATAGGAAAACAAAAGGAAATGTTAGCTCAACAGGTATATTATGTTATTCCAAGTTTTATGTGCCGTTTGGTAAAAAATAAAAAGTTAGGGTGATAAATAAAATATTATATTTAATAAAAAAATAAAAAATAAAAAATAAAAAAGTGGATGGATTAACTTTTCTTTCAACTCACTAAAATCAATCCCTCAAAAATCGGAAGGAAAATGAATAAAAAGTTAATTATTTGTATTAAGATGTATTTTATTTATCTATATATTATGTATAAATTAATTTTATATAAAAATATAATGATAAAATATGTATATATATATATATTTAAAAAAACTAAAAATAAATTTTAAAATAAAAAATAAAATAAAATAAAATAAAATAATAAAACAAAGTTGAAAATGAACTGACACGCGAATAAGAAATATAAAAGATTCATAATTTTATAACTTAATACGAATCTGACACGGCACGAGTCGATTGTCACTCCTAATCTTAGCCAAGACAAAAAAAAATTAAAAAAAAAATTAGTTATTTTTATTTTTCATCCATCCAACCAACACACAAAAGAAGAAAAATGTATCATTCTTACTTTTTATCCTTGAATAATAGAAAATATATTCTTCCTACTTCCCATATTTTCTACCGAGCGAAGATTATGGAAGGAAAAAACAACCAGTACAATTAAGGCACAAATCTAACTACTCATATTAGAGTGTTGCTGCATTTATTCCATTGTTAGGGTGGTGGTTGTTGGGATTGTGCTGTCAAATAAGTTCACAGGGCTTCCATGTCATGATAATGCCAAAAACTTACATCAAAAACCCTCCCCCAATCCATTTTTTTTTTTTGAGGTTAGTGGTTGGTTTAATGACAGTTGTCCGAATAATTGAACTTTAAGATCGTGAATTCAAACTTCAT